>QFDX01000304.1:73913-93878 GCA_003315875.1 Lactifluus piperatus | reverse complement strand
CTGTTAGGAGGACCTCATCAGGAAGCGATCCAATCGTCACCCGTTGCAATCTCAGATCTGCCCCCCGTAGGTCAGCAGGTGTTGTTTTGCCGTTACTGTAAGTCAGCCGTACCTGGTTCTTGCTGAATAAACACTCCCTCCCGGGGACGCGAAAAATCCTTTTCTGTATTTGAGCATATGGGATCTAGTGGCATTGGAGAGGTGCTAAGCGGGGGTCTGCAAGCCAACCGTTGCCGTCCAAGACGGCGCTCCTTGTGTGTTTAGGCGCAAGCGGCCGTACGCGATGATCACGTGATTCTACGCGTCCTTCACGCGTCCTGTCTACAGTATCGCGTCGCGGCTCTACCTCGACTCGTACCTCTCTTTTACACTCTAATGCACAAATTTACAAATATTGATACGGAGTAGGAAAGCCCCTATGTCTGGTCAGTGACTATTCATCCAACTCTTCTTCTTCCTCATCACGCATAGATTCATCATATTCCCCCCCTCATAAGCGAAGACGAATGTCTTCGCCCACCTACGATGAACAACTAGCCCTTCCTAGTCAAGAGGAGCTCGGTGTCATAGATCAATTGGAACTTACCTTGCCCCAAGCACAACCTCACTTTCGTAAGAGCGCCAACAACGTGCATACTATGGTGCTTTCTTCACCTGACAGTCACAGCCATAAGGCGCGTTCGGCCTATTCCTGTTTTATATCACCTGGCTGACGGTAGTGGACAGATTCCTCAAAATGTGACTGATTTTCCTGATCGACACACCACTGTGCCAATCCTTTCATCATCTCCATCACAACATCGATCTGCCGGACATGATGACCCTCATGATCCGTTCACCTCCACGTCCAAATCTTTCACCCGGTTTATCACTGCATCTGCCTCTCATCTTCAGCATGCAGTGCTTGGCCCGCTTCAATTAGATCCAGATATCGGACAGAACGAGCGTGATGTATTAGTGGAACGTTTGGGAGAATCAATTAACCAAGCAACTGGTTTTACATTCGCCTCGGATCTTGTCACCCCGTCTGTTGGCTTCACTTCTGCTTCTTCTCTGGTGGACCAACCTGTGTCTACACCCCGAAGTGGCTCACCCTCCCTGTCGTGCTCACAGGCCATTGAAGATAGCACCAGCACGACAGTTGATTTTGACGCGTTCAGAAATAACGATAACTCCAGACCGTTTTCTATGTTTACATCTCTCGGGAAGAAGAAAGTGTTCCAACCGAGTGCTGAAGCGATGAAGATAGCTTTGGAGAAAGCGAAGCGTTGGGAAGCGGAAGATAGTCCCTTGTCCCCCGACCTTCAAGATGACCCACCAGAGGAAAGCCTTGATGTTACCACATTACCGCGTCAGGCCCCATTGGCCCTTGAGAACGTCCCGCCTCGGAGAACCGACCCAGGCCCTGCTGCTTCTGGATCTACAAATGTATCTGGTCACGCGAATGTAGGTTTCAGCTATGTTGAAACCTCGGGTACGGGTCAAGTCAAAGTAGCATCAACACTCCGGTCAGCGGCATATCTTTCCACTCCAACTGCAGTTGGGAAGCATTCATTTCAGACACCGTCTAGCATTGAAGGAACTCCTATGAAATCTTTTAAATCCCCACTTCTCAAATCATTTGTTACAAGAAACTCTGGGGATCCGCAGAGCGCACCATCGCTTTTACATCCTGTTGCTACCACGCCTACAAGGGAACACAGGCCCGCCGTTCTAGGCTCTTCCTCCTTCCCTGGTGTCCCACCTATTTCAAAGGCAAAATTTTCAACTCCCACGCCCATCAAAGGCACGCCGATGCGCAAGTTATCGACCAAAAAATTCGTTACTCCTTTCAAGGCGGGCATGCGACCAGGCGAATTGGGACATACACAGTTGATGGCCCGCCACGAAGCAGAAAGGGTCAGCACTGCGTCGGGACTCGGTACAGATGGGGCACCGACTAAGAGGCGTACCAGAACACGGTTGTTCGACCTTGGTATGTGACGATGGCCATGCGCTCACCGGTAATCCTGACGTAGCCTATAGCGGTTCCACGTGACAGAAAGACGTTGGCCTCGTCAGGCTTTTGGCCTGGAATGCACGGCCCTGAGGACATGGCAATGTGAGTTCTTTTGCTTGACATCGTTCATTATTTGTCATGACCATACGGACCTCAGAGATGTAGCTGAGCTGCGCAACCTCAGCCCGAACTCCGCCATTCAATATAGATTCCGTCTTTCTTCACAGGGCGGCCCGGATGCTAATTCTGTCCCCCCCTGCTTCCGAGGACCCGTCAATGCGTTCCGAGAACTGAAAGCTATTGGTGGCAATTTAGCCACGCAGGAGTGGGTTGATAATCACTGGTCTCTCATTCTCTGGAAGCTAGCCGGAATGGCTGCCCTTGACATAGAGAGCGAGCTCGATGTGAATCGGAAGCGATGGAGCTGGACAGAGACGATGCGCCAATTGCGATATCGGTACGCTTCTTCTTGGATCTTCGATGACATCTACCGAGTTTCTATTAACAGTTATGAAAAAGAGCTTAATGGGGGGGCACGTCCAGCACTTCGTCTTATCGTTGCACAGGACACCCCCGCAGGTCTCCACATGATCCTCTGCGTCTCGGGCATCATCTGGTCAGAAAGTGGTACTGACAAGGATGGCTTACCGGTTGTGCCCCACCCAACGCTTGAACTCACAGACGGTTGGTATCGCTTGCGGGCGCAAGTGGACGAAGTACTCGCTCGCGCGGCGCGCCGAGGCATGATTCGTGTTGGACGTAAGATCGCTGTCTCTGGCGCATCGGTCAGTTTTCGGCCCCTGCTGCAGAGCAGGCAAAGAACTCATTGACATGACCTAGATTCCACGCGGTGCAGAACCTTGTGAAGTGTTGGAAGCATATGACAAAGTCGAACTCAAACTGACAGGCAACGGGACGCATCTCGCACCTTGGCACGCTAAGCTTGGCTTCCAACCGTATCCCGCAATAGCCACGCTTCACAAACTCTCCCCCGAAGGTGGAACTGTCCCGTGTCTCGAATTGGTTGTGACCAAGGTCTGCGCGTTCAT
The DNA here is from genome assembly GCA_003315875.1 of Lactifluus piperatus. Classification (NCBI taxonomy): domain Eukaryota; kingdom Fungi; phylum Basidiomycota; class Agaricomycetes; order Russulales; family Russulaceae; genus Lactifluus; species Lactifluus piperatus. The sequence continues at coordinate 90,830 of QFDX01000304.1, read as the reverse complement.
GTAATTTTAGCGGGTCAATACGATTGATTAGACATAGGCTTATCCTATCGCGTTCCTCGAGTTTCATAAGGATGCAGACGGGAAAATCACGCGGTCGGCTCCCAGGCCGGAGAAAGAGGAGCTGGCGACCCACGACGCTTGGATTGTAGGTTTCTGAACATAATAGTTGATGAGTCCACTTACACTGGCTCAGCGGAAACGTGAGCGCGAGTATCAGCGGCTTCTGGGGGAATCAGTGGACAAGCAAAAGCTTTTTCTCGATTGGGCTCAACGATTTGAAGCTAAGTCTGGCTCATGGCATCCAGGAGATGACGGTGCGTTCCTAACTTCTTCACCTCGTCTTCCTACATCTCAACTTATGACGCAGAGGACATGCCGGGACATATTGAAGCAATGTTTGATGAGTGCGAATACTCATCCGACCCAAGTGCGGTGTTGCGTCGCACTAGCAGAGCTGAAGCTGGCTGGCTTGCGCGCTTCACTCAGCAACGCGCCGAGCAGGAACGCGAAACTCTTCAGCAGGAACTTGAGTGCGAGTTGCAGGTATGGCAGCGCCTAGATACCCGTCCATTCATCCAAGCGCTTAAGGGGATGCCCTCTTAGTCTATATGTCCTCCGCGCGAAGTGCGCAACTTCCGCGTACTACTGATGCGCGATGCCCACACGACACGAAGGCCTGCGCGTCGTCTGGTTGAGCTCACAGTCTGGGACGTGCTATCGCTGGCATTCGACGGATGCCCTGCCGGACAATTCAAGGAGAACCAACGCTTCCAGGTCAGTCCCGTGCCCAGCGTATAATGGCTTTTCTCGCGCTAAAGCGGGGCGGTTCCTCACTTGCTCTCCACTTCTGTAAACTTAGGTCACGAATCTGTTTCCAACGCAGAAGAGCGCGTGGATGGATCGTAGTGTGGAGGGTTCCCGTGTGTATCTCAGTACGAGCAAAATTTCACGATGGACGAAATTGTAAGATGTAATTTGTACTGTCCAAATGGAGATGCAATGGGTGCTATGATAAAGATGTCCCTAAGCTGCATGGGCCAAAGGTCGCAGGCGGACAGAAATCTAAGGAGTCGTTATTCAAGAACATGTCAAGCGACTTCGAACGTGTGAGTTTCAAGTCACGACTGCTTACGTGAGGAAACTACCTAAGCTTCGTAGCTTCGTATGGCCACGACGTGCAAGTGACTCACAGTCCCTCTTGACCCGCAGCACTCTGAAGACCAACGATTGAAAAGCGTTTCGAGAGAGATTTTAGATTTGGAATGGAGATACCTTCGCCGAAGAGGCCATGATTATGAGATAATGCGAGAACAACCGAATCCAAAAATTGTCCTCGGTCAATACCTCTGGCACTACATTCCACGAACCCATCCAATCCGTGATCGTTCAAAAGAATCAAGTCTGACCAACTCACCCAGTGCCAAGCGCGTATTCACCAGCACTCCATCGTCAGCAACCAACTCGGCCTCACGCTGCGTTTCATCGCGCGCTGCATCCGCCCCGGCTTTCGCCCAGGAAAGAAAGAGGTTCGCCAATTGCTCCTCCCGGCAGGATCAACGCGCAAGATGGCCGGATTGGCACGCAACGAGTGCAGCAAAGCATCGCGACACGTGCAGGGTCGCAATGGTAGCGACGATAGACGTGGACGCCTCTGCGCGTGGCGTGGTGGTACCCTCGTGCGCAGGTGGTGTTGGTGCGGAGGTGGGGGTCGAGGAGGAGGTATCCGCCAGTGAGGGAGGAACGACGCGTACTGCATCACGCAGGAATATACTCGCACAGCGCAACAGCTCTTCACGTGTGGCGGCACCCTGCATGCGAGCCTGTGCTGCCTGCTGTGCAAGATCCATACGTCCCTGCGCTTGCCGCACGGCATCCGGGATCGTGTCACGAAGGGTGGTGACGAATTCGGGAGAAAATGAAGATTGCAGGCACGTGAAAAGCGCCTGTTGCTGCTGCTGCTGATGCCGTTGTGGTTCGAGGAGCGAAGCGGTAGATGCTGAGGTAGAGGAACACGCCGAACTTTCGCCCTCAGTTGCAGTGGCATCAGTTAAATCATGAGATGAAGAAGTATCAGGGGGATGAGCATCAGTATCCAAGGAGGCCGGGGTGGGGGATAATAGGGAGAGGGTGGCGAACTGCTTGTTGAGACCCTGCTGAGCTTGGGAGACATAGTCTCCTAGATCCTTGCGCGCAGCTTGGATAGCATTCTCACCCTTTATTTTTTTTTAAAAAAAAAAGGAATATAGATATCAAGACTTTCAATGTACTGTTGAATGCGCAAGGGTGTAAACGCACCTGCTTTCTGAAACCTCCCCAAAACCGCCCAAGCTGACCGATGACCTCAGTAACCTCCTCGTTTAAACTTGGATCTTGCACCAGTGCCTGCGTCGGATGAGTTACAACTTGACAGCTTGCCTTTTTGATTCTGATGTCCTCTCGGAGTCACAGAAGGTTCACAAGCATTATGCGGTGTGCGAGCTCAAACTTATCGTCAAGTCGATTTTTCGGCCATTTTCCGGAGCGGCAGCGAAGGGGGTGATGTAGTCGAGATCGAGGCCCATGGTCATGTAGATGTAGTCAACAAGCGCCTCCATATCTTGTTTGGAGCCTTGATTGAAAGGAACGACAGTAAGAGAGGAACCACGGCTGCCGAAGTGCTGGAATATGCCTTCGACTGTGGCGCGGCTATAGTGGGAAGTAGTAATGACAACATGGGCACCGCCTGATAGAAGGCCTTTGGGGATCTCGGTCTCATGGCGGCCAAAGCATTTTTCCTAACTATAAATCAACTGAAGCGGCTTGGGTACGAATTACCGAAAACGGTCTAAGCCGAGCTGTAGCCGAGCCGTGACAACATAACTTACCGCGGCGGATGGATGATCGTGGCCGTGTGGCCGCTTGGGTGCCAACATTTAGGGCCCGGGGCCCGATCGGGGCTGGGGACCCGATCCTAAGCAGGCGTCGGCCTGCGTTCATGGTTTGGTTGTGAAGCAGCAAGTGACGATGGGAGGGGGGGGGACTTCAACTTATGGCAAGTTCATTCTCCATCCTCCCACAGGTATCATACCTCAGTTACATTGCTTCGCGTGGTGCCCCCTCAACAACGACTTGACAACGACAACGATACCAACACATGACCTGCCACTGCTGCCATCAGCACCAGCACTAGCACTTTGCCGAGTCGCTGACATGCGTTGACTGCTCTCAAGGCCACGAGGACGACAATACCAGCGAATGTGGCCTGCTGCTGCCACGACGACGATACTTACATGTGTAGTGTGCCCTGCCACCGTCACCAGCCTGAGCACCACCGGGACCAACAACAACAACAATGATACCAATGTGTTTGACCTGCTGCCGCCACAATCAGCATCAGCACCAGCACCCAGCACCATGCCGACATGTGTCGACTGCTGTAGCTGCCACAAGGACGATACTGATGCGTTTGGCACGCCACCACCGCTGCCACCTGCACCATCAGGACCTCGACAGCGATGACAACGACGAGGGATATGACTCAGGGTTCGTAACCAACTGTAACAAGCCTGCAGTATTGTTGATACCACAGTTGTTATCATTCACACCTTTATACCCTTGGTGTGTAAAGAGTATACCACTACCCTTTCCCATACGGGTAGAGGTTCTACTTTTCCGCACCCTCGGTATACCCATGCAGAACCCTAAGGCCAACACAATCAAAATCCTCATGTTGATTAAGAAATGTCTACACTTGGAACGAGAACGCATAAAACGAGCTGGCCGCTGTGAGCGCTGCAGGCATAGTCTACACCTATTGTACAGTACATGTACCTCTTAAATCCCAAACAAAATTTAGTTCCAATCTTCTTGCCTGTTTCCCGTTTTCGCCCGTAAAAACGCCCATAAGTGTCCCGTTTGACCTCCACTGGCATAATACTGTACGGTGCACAGCCCTATGTGGATATCGGACTCTTGGCCCGTAGAATCAACCAGACTGTGTTCTCGCAGTGCCCTCTCCGCTGATCACACTAGACTACCGCCTGGCTTCTCGTACTCGCTTTCCGCACTAGACACTGAGATCGTACGCAACATACCTTTACTTTATCTGCACTACGTCTCCTGTGACCGTCAGTGGCGAAGTGCTCTCTACCCCTCCGACCGGTTCCTCTCCCATGTTGCTGCAGGTCTACTGGCCATGCGGTGCGAAGACAGCCTGCTTGAACGGCGTCCTCGTAATCCGCGAGAATCCTGATATTGAGTTTATTTACTTCGCGATGCAGAGCGACCTTATTTTATTTATGATGCGCTTTTACAAAAACACAAGCACCACTCGATTCTGCTCTTTTCCCACAGAAACCGCACGACAGGAAGGGGGCAACTTACTGACGAGAAATCGTCGAGAATTGCCTCTCCTGGTGCTAGTAACCTCTCTGTTCGGCCAAGGCTTCTGGTCAAATGATATCACAATGATCACATATCGCAATAAATATTGTCCGTCCCTTTTTTCACCACAAGGGTACATCGGCCTCTCTCTCCTCTCTGCAGAGCAGATGATTGGAATCGCAGACTTCACTCCCACATAGGGCCGTGCAGTTCCCGCGCCACATGGCGGTGTCTCGCGGATGTTCCTGATGCTTTGGGCGTTTTTCCTAAATCTCTGTCCCCGCGGGTCCAGTAGCATTAGCCGGGTTCCCCGCTGCCGACGCTATTGATGCCGCCACGCGTCGCGATTTCGTAGTGATTGCTTTCAGCTTTGGGACTGGAGACGGGGGCGCGGCTGTCTCCGCATATACATGCCTAGGCTAGACGCTGAGGCGCCCCAAATATGGTGGTGTCTGCAGAGCGGATGGTAACGGAGGAGGCGATGTGATAGAATTTTCCCAGATAACACAGATCTTGTGGACATTGGACGCTTGTTTACTGATGTACCTATGACACATTATTTGCCAGGTGGTTGATCCTGAATTTGAATACACGTAAAGGTGCACACAGTCATACAACAGCATCACCTCCCGTTTCTATACCTAAGGCCTTTCTTCTGACTATCGCCATCCCACTCCACCTGTCACCCAACTCAGGTGGATAGATTTATGTACTAATCGTAACAATCACACTTCTCCAAGACTTCAGAGAAATGCAGTGAAATCTATATTTCCATATCCTTTCTATCAGACAACTCGAATCGACAACTGTTGGGCTAGGACTATTCCTCTGCCCTTTAAACAATGGATACAACGAAAGAACAACACAGCTAAGCTTATATTTAGGCCATGTCATCCAGCTCCAGCAAAATCATTACCTTGACTTTACCAGAGCGGCGACTGTGCCTCACACGAACCTTATCGACACGTGAGTCAGGGTTTTGAACATATCTGGTAGCAAGCTGCCTGAGCTCTTCCTCAGCGGACATTCCGAAGGGTGCTGGGGCGGGAATACCTCCAGACAGGACTGCTACATTGGATGGAGGAAGTCCATGGATAATGGCGTTGTCATTTGGCGTGCCCTGCGGCTAGAAATGTTGTCAGAAGAACAGCGTATGTACTTGGTAGAGGGAAAGACAAACATATACAGGGGCAAGTGGAGGATAGTACTCTGGTTGAGGTGGACCAGAAGCGATGCGCCGGTCAGAGCCGTTTTCAGCAGTCCCAGTAGGAGGGTAATGGCGATCGACACGCTCGTTACCTTGATATGTGCACTGATCTCCAAAACCCTAGGGGGAATGTCGTCGTCAACGAGGGCAGAATGAAGGCAGACAAATATAGGATAACTAACTGTAACCTGGGAGGAAGGACCAAAATAGCGCATATGAGTCCTAGTGTATTGAGACGTAGGCTCAAAAGTAGTGTGATTCATAGAAGTGTAGGGAGCGGTAAACGATGGGCCTGGCAGGCGCTCATTATTGGAATTAGTAAGAGCAGGAGGCGGAACAGGAGGCGGAACCTAGAAATATGTGAGGATGAAGATTGAGATCAGAGGCTGCAAGGGTGCAGTGCTGACCTCGGTACTGGGGATGGAATTGACTTGGTCATGAGGAGTACTGAGAGAGAAGAATTCGCTAGACATTTAGGCTAGGTTTATGTGGACGAGTTTGTGAGGGGAAGAGATCACTTCAGAGAAATGATAGCCTGGAGGTGGGCCATGACAGGAGCAGAAAGACTCCCCTCTTATGGGGGAGGGAATGAGAGATAATGGAACTTGGGAATCTTGGGACATACTCGCATTCAAGTTGGATCGCATTGGAGGAAGCACCTCTATACAAACCTGAAACATTTTGCGATGATCCCTAGTAAAAATGTCACCGTGATCGCTTTGCAGTTATCTTCTCTGGCTTAACCTTGTTTGGGATCTGAGATCTCAAGTTTAGTGTTTATGGAAACGACACATGTCCATTAACACCGGCGAAGCAGAGATACTTTTTTTTCGGCTGTATGAATCAGCATGACAATCTGTGACGAAATTTTTGAAACTCCCAATTTTAGGGACTTGCACAACTCAGATTTCTTCCACGGGTCTGTTTTGCCAGTTCCGTGGTCGTCGGTGAGATCGGCGGGGATGTGTAGCGTTGTCAAATGTGAATGTGGATGTACTGGGGTTTCACGTGACCGTGGCCTAGATCCACGTGAGGTGTGGAAGCTAGTCGAACTCAACCCACGGACTTGACAGGCAACGGGACCCATCTCGCACCTTGGCACGCCAAGCTTGGCTTCCAACCTCATCCTGCAATGGCGACGCTTCACACACTCTCCCAAGAGGGGACTGTCCCGTGCCACGATTGGTTGTCACCAAGGTCAGTGCATTCATTTTGATGGATGGGTTATAGGTTTATCCTGTCGCGTTCCTCGGGTTTCATAAGGATGCGTGGGGAAACCACGTGCTCGAGTCCCAGGCCGGAGGAAGAGGAGCTGACGACCCATGATGCTTGGACTGTATATTTCTGAACATAAATACTTGGTGATTCCACATACACTGGTTCACCGGAACTGCGAGCGCGAGTGTAAGCGGCTTCTGAAGGAAGCAGAGGATAGGCAAAGACTTTTCCTCGCCAGAGCTGAATAGCTCGAAGCTGAATCTGGCTTATGGTATCCAGAAGATGACGGTGTGTTCTTAACTTGCTTCACCTCGTCTTCCCACGCCTTAGCCTATGACGCAGAGGACATGTCAGTACATATTGAAGCAATGTTTGATGAGTGCGAGTACTAATACGACCCCAGTGCGGTGTTGCATCGCACGAGCAGAGCTGAATCTGGCTGGTTGGCATGCTTCGCATGGGAACGCGCCTAGCAGGAACGCGAAAACCTTCGAGCAGGGACTTCTTTAGCCCGGGTTGCGGATACTGTACGGCAGTGCTATGTACCCGTCCATTCCTCCTAGCGCTCAAGGAGACTCGGAGGCTTTCATAGTTTATATTGTCCTCCGCGCACTGCTGATGCGCGATGCCCGCACGACATGAAGACCTGCGCATCGTCTGGTCGATCTCACGGTCTGGACGTACTCTCGCTTGCGTTTGACGGAGCGCCTGCAGGACACTTCAAGGAAGGCAAGTGCGTCCAAATTGGGTGTCCATCTTGTGCCAACCTCTGATGGCGTTGCTCGTGCTGAAACGGGACAGTTCCTCACTTCCTCTTCACGTTTGTTGACCTAGGTTATGAACCTGCTTCCAATGCACAAGAGTGCGTGGTGAATCGCAGCGTGGAGGGTTCACGTGTGTATCTCAGTTCGAGCAAAACTTTCACATTGTAGGACATAATTTGAATTCATATCGCTTCCCTTGTTCCGCCTGCAATGTCATGTAATCAGCTATCCCCATCTTCGTGCCGTATTATCTATCTCCTTTGCCCCTCTTCCACCAATCCCAAGCCTGGATCTGTGAGGCCAGCTCGGACGAGTGATGAATTGGCGATACGTATGCCCGTGGGCCCGGATCTATAGATCCCCATATTTTTTTTCTTTTATTCGCCAGTTTGAGGCGTATCCAGAAATATTGCAGTCTCGGCTTCCCATCAGGGTGGTTCAATACATCGCCGTCAAACGCTCATCAAGGATTGGGCGTTAATGATATGCGACACTCGGTAGCACCGGCAATGAATTTCACATGAATTCACTTTCACCCATACGGGTTATGTTTGTTGGACCCTGAAATTGGCATTGGTGTTGGGCCCAAAGCTACGTCGCTCCCTCACTTTTCTTCACCACGTCGGCTCCGATTCCCATATGCGTTTTCCTCCGTCTTCGTGTTTCTTTCCTTTTCTTACTTTATTTTTTCCTTTCCCGCATTTTTTTTCTTCATTTTGTCAACCATCTTTTATAATCCGTCGACAGGTCAGATATGATATTGATTATAACACGTTATGCAGACTGAGCACCAGCAACCCCAGACTAGTGCAGGTGGTGGGGGTGACGAGGTGACGTATCATTCTGAAATGGGTGAATTGCAGGAGGGGGGAAAGTGGTCGGTCGATGCCAGGGTCAACGGCAACTTGAACACCGCAATTACAACCCTTTGTCGTCCTAATCCCTAGTTACTCTAATCGTCGGAGCACTAGTTACTCCCTAAGAAAGTCCGCGAGAACGAAAACTGCAAGGACAAGAAAAGAGACTCCCAGAGGTGGTTACCGGTTAAGCTGGTTAAGTTCGATATCTATACAAGCTAAAGACTGGGTGGTATCTCGAATTCCCCGTATAGGACCGGATGGGTGGATAGATGTAGAAGAGATCGAGAGTGATCGTGCGTCACACAAGAGAGGAGAGAAAGAGATCGCTTTGTTGGATGCTGGTCGAGGGTGTTCGCCCCGACCGTTTATCTACAGAACAATGTACTACCTAGGATCCAAGTCCATACCTTAAGGATATGGACGGTGTCGATGCCACGCGTCTCTAAGTGAACAATAGGAAAGAACAAAGAGAGTACCCAGAGTAAACCGTAAGTAGTGAAAAGAAAAGGATATGTAGGTCATAAGGTAGCAGGGTCGATCGACACTCCAACGCCGCCTGTTGGGCCCACGCATCGTACTTGATCTGATCCCTGCTGTTGCAGGTTTTGTGGCGGAATCGCAGTGGCATAGCCATGGCAAGTGCTAGCAAGCTAAAGAAACAAACGGCTACTAGTAGATGAAAGTAGATACACTGTCCAAGAGATAAAAATCAAATACGCGAGCACGCTCGCGGTCAAAACCAAAAGTGCACGTGTTGCACAACTTGCACTTGCACTCCTCCTTGCCAATGCATCGCCCCTCCATGACACAGCGTGCGAGTGCGTCTTGGCGTCGCTCGAACGTGACCTCTTCATCGGCCGAAATTCATCATGGGAACCGTAATTTGGCGGAGATAAACCTCCGCGTGCGTGCTGTGCGGGATAAGCACGCCCGCAGTACGCCAGCGTGTTAGCATAAGCTATTGGATTCAGGCCGATCGGATCGTCGGATCGCCGCCGCGATCGACGCGTGCCCGTTCAGTACGGCCTTGAGGCCCCGATCCCCTCCTAGTTTAGCTTTATTGTTAACCCCCCCGCATCATGTCATTTGCAGCGCGCTCGAGTATTGAGCATATTACCAGATCCCCTTTTGGCCTCGGGCCATCCCTCGCGTGCAGCCCCACTCGCAGCTCCTTTTCGCGGGGCTCCCCACCTTCATTTGGCACGCTCGTTCCTTTCCGCCTATCTCAGATCATAATTGCAATATAAGCACGTGGGAAGACAGCGATGTGCTAACGGATAGAGGCAATTTTCGTCGAAGATGGCAGGGCCTAATAAGGTGGTCATAGGCTGTTGTGAGGTATGATGTAAAAAAAAAAATATAAACAGGCTAGGCAGAGATGGGAAGAGAAAGTACTCAAGTTTCGGTGAGAATTTGAGCTATCTTACGATCTTGGGACACCCAGAACTACTATATCCTACCCCTCGCCCTCATTCGGTCAGTCACGCAGCCGTCACGTCGGCTCAGCTGCATCTGATGACAAAGGCTCGGCAAGGGTGACAGAGGCCATATTTTTGACCTCTCACTTTATGCATACATTATGTTAAGGATACGTACATGTACCAAGTATAATAGGAAATAAGAGTTGAGTCACTTGAGTGACATATTCGAGGTGACCGAATGAGGGGTGTGTCCGAAGGAGGGTCAGGATATGGTAAACGTACTAAACAGTCGACACGGAACCACCATGCTGCAGCGCTGGCGGGGACCTTGCTCTCTCCTTAGTCGGAGAGCTTACGATTTCCCCGGTTTAACTGGCCCACGTCAGACCGAACCGATTCTTTCCCTCCCGATCTTGCCAGTGATCTTTGCAAAATTGTTATGTTACGCCTATAATGTGCTGTGCATTTATGCTACAGTGCTACGCTATCACTTCCGAGTCCCCGTTATAAAAGGAGGTCTTTCTACTCCTCTCATGGCCATCTCCAGGCAACCATTGCGCTTCAAAAGAACCCTTCCCTTCACAAAATCGCCCTTATAAACCTGTCCTACTTGCCTGGTAAATCATCCTCTCTCAGTACTCCTCATAGCCAATCCAATACTATCCGGAGTACCGAGGTCAGCTCTCCACCTTGCGGTCTCTGATCCCAGTCTTCATTGTCGCATATTTCTAGGCACTGCCCCGCGTTACTGGCCTAAAGAATCAACTCTCGCCAAATCAGCCCCTTCCAGGCCCATCGTTTACCTGTCCCTGCACACATACGAACCACATCATTTTCGAGCCCACATTCCAATATACTAGTGATATGAGCTTTCACAACCCTTTCCCCCAGGTTACAGCTAGTCATCCCTTATTCTTTCCCTTCATTCTTCCCTCGTTGATGTCGACTTACCCTCAGGGTGTTGGAGAACAGTACACGTATCAAGGCAAAGTGGGTGTCGGTCAACATTATGTTCCCGGGCCTCCGCTTGCCTCTGTATATGTTTGTCTTTTCCTTCAAGTTAACCAAGTACATATGGTGCTCTTCTGACAACATTTGTAGCCGTAGGACATGCCAAATTACAATCCCATTAGTGAAGGACTTCCTCCACCAAATGCAGCAGTCCCCTCAGGAGGAATTCCCGTCCCAGTACCTTTCGGAATGTCCGCTGAGGAAGAACTCAGGCAGCTCGCTAGAGTCGCTACCAGATACGTTCAGAACCCTGACTTGCGTGTCGATAGGGTTCGCGTGAGGCACAGCCGTCACTGTGGTAAAGTCAAGGTAATGAATTTATTTGAGCTGGATGACATGGCCTAAATAGAAACTTAACGAGCTGAATTATGTTGCGCTTTCGTTGTACCCGTTGTCCGAATAACAGATCATGAGTCGCGGCATGACAGCTTGTGAATCTGGGCTGTCTGATTGATCCATGATACGTGTTATGCGAAGATTTCTCCACTCATGGAGTCAAAGGAGTGAACGAGAGTGTGGACTGATGAATACTGTGACTGTATGTCCTGAGACTGAAGATTTTGAAAGGGCCCTTGTGCTGAGTGGGTGCAGATAGAAGCAACATAGCGATTGCGCTGAGGCCCCGGCGTCTCTGTGCTGTGCAGACTTCTTCGGTCGCGGAATGCCGTGTGCGCCCCTAAATACCCCACACTTATTCTAGAGCTGAGGACGCTTCAGATACGTCACCCCAGTGGTGCTGCATGAAGACGCACCAACTTTCCAGCATTGAGCATAGAGCGGTGCCATGTCGGTTTCATTCGCTTTGCATTTAAGGCATCGGCGAGGTATGCGGTTACTGAGTTGTGTGTTTGCTTCGTCTGTATATGGCCGCCCGTATCTCTCACATCCAGGGGAGAACAATAAATTTCTCCCATTGAGAATCCTAGAAACTGAGTGACGGCCCATCTGTGTTGATAATGGCTATTCCTGAGGTGGTCATGGTACATCCCACCCAATCCGAGGTAGAGTTCAGCATTATGAATACCTGGAACGAAGCTTGACTCCGTGGAGGACTCGATGGTGTCTTCCTAGGAAGAGGATGTTGGGAGTGGGGGCTATAGTCACAGGTAGAAGTGAAAAGGAGGGTAGAAGTCCCTCGCAGCGAGAGTACACTCCCAACGACCTGATCTTATTGTGATTTGTGAAGGCCTTTTCCCCATCGGGAGGGGACACCGGCGTTGAAGCGGTGGATGGGAATTCCGCGCCTAAACACGAGTAACAGTAATCACGCGGACTGTCATTGGTCGTGAGACGAGCGACAAACGATGAACAGAATTTTGAGTGCGGGTGATGCCAGTCCCTTAAATGATGCACGCCTTCGACGTCCAAGTCTGCAAGACACAGAACTGAGGAGACCTAACTACGAAGGAAAGGGCCCTTTATCGTTCTTCTTGGGAACATTAGTGGTTCATTTAGGCGCGTAGTAGAGTTTCTCTGTCTGATTTTGTTGACAACCAAGAGTATCCACAATATAATCGATGGCGGCGCCTTCCAAACAGGGTACAGGGTACGCAGGTAGTATGACAACACCCCTTTCTGCTTTCGGAGTCTGAGACAGCCCCAGCCCTAGAACAGAGCTCATCATACTCACTGCATGCGCCTACTAGTATCCAGCCTGACCGTGGCAGTTGAGCGGCTGTCTCTTGTAATTACGTTGAATGTTTAACATTTCCTAATACGTTCCCATTCCCGTGCTACTACTTGTTAGAGATAGGGTTTGATTGTGTTTCCACGACAGTCGGGGCAAAGTGCTCAAGGCGGCGCCTCGAGAACGCCGGCTGTAATGTGTCCTTTTTTTGGCATGTTTTCGTCGCTAAGTGATGATATCCTCTCCCGCCAAATTCTGGATTTTTTCGACAATTTCAAGACGTTATCCGCCGAAGCTCGGGGTCTTAGGACTGCGATAATCATGAAATTTTTCCCCCCTCCGTTAATACACCCCCGCTCTGGTTCTGACTCATTGCAGAGAAATCGCTTAATTGTGTGTGCGCTCTCCACGTTTAAAAGCGAGAGGATGTTTGCCTACCCAGACATCAATAACAATGGCGTGTCGTCTCCCAACGCACCTCGAGTCTCTCATACCTCCACCTGCAGAGAAAGTGCAGCAACGGCGACCGTGGCAAGGAATTCCTACCCGAGCCTTGACTCTCACAAACAAAGCCCAGGGTGCTGTTCAGGATATCTATGTCACCGCAGCAGAGACTTACGGAGAGAGGTGCATTTTGAATGTCAACGAAAGGTGTGTTGTACGTCGTAATGTCATCGAAACTGCGTCAGTCGCATGGAGTTATGGCCAAGGCGCTTCTATGTCTACTTGGGCGCTTGATGATTGTTCTCCGCGATCCTCGCAGTAGCACGCGAGCCAGGCTGCCGTTTCGTTATTCATTTTGAACGATCTCGGTATTGGCATGCGCGCAGGCCCGGGCCTTTCTGCACCTGTCATGGCCCACCTCCAGGCTATCATTGCTCTCAAAAGAGCTCTTCCCTTCACAAAGTCGCCCACATAAACCTATCCTAAATGCCTAGTGAATTGCTCTCTCAGTACCCATCACCAATCCAATTCCATCCCCAGTACCGAGGTCAGCTCTGTAACCTTGACGCCCTCTGATCTCAGTCTTCATCGTCACATATTTCTAGGCTCCACTTCCTGTTATCTATCCTACTAATGAGCACTCGTCAAATGTGCGCCTTGCGGACTCATCATATACCGCTCCCTACGCTGCTATGAGCCATACCAGTTTTGAGCCTACTTCCCAATACCCTAGTAACATGGGGTATCGTGATCCTTCCCCTCAGGTTACAGTCAGTTATCCCTTATTTGTTTACCTTCATTCTTCCCTCATTGATGACGGCTTCCCCCAGGGTGTTAGAGAACAGTATACATATCAAGGAAATGAGGGTGTCAGTTCCCATTATCCTCCTACTGTGACTGCTGGAAGCGGCTCTGATCTGCGCATCGCTCCTGGTCCACCTCGACCAGATTACTATCCTCCTCTTGCCCCTGTATATGTTTGTCTTCCCCTCCACGAAGTAAATACGCTGTTTTTCTGACAACATTTATAGTCGCAGGGCATGCCAAATGACAACGTCATTTAGCCATGGACTTCCTCCACCCAACATAGCAGTCCCCAATCAAGGAATTCCCGCCCCAGAACCATTCAGAATGTCCGCTGAGGAAAAACTCCGACAGCTTGCTACCAGATATGTTCAAAACCTTGACTTGCGTGTCGATAGGGTTCATGTGAGGCACAGTCGCCACTCTGGTAAAGTCAAAGCAATGGTTTTGCTTGAGTTGGATGACATCATGATGGCCTAAATAAATAAGCTTAACTGTGTTGAGCTTTCGTTGTATCCGTTGTTTAACGAGCAGGGAGTCGGTCCTAGCCCAAAAATACAATTGTGGATCCAAGTTGTCTGATCGAAAGGCTACGGAAATATATGGGTTTCACTGCATTTCTTTGAAGTCAGCGAATGGAGAAGTGTGATTGCCGTGAGAAGTACATATATCCATCCACCCGAGTTGGGTGACAGGAGGATTGGGATGGCGATAGTCAGAAAAACGCCCTTGATATATAAAAAAAAAGTGGGGAGGAGCTGTTGTATGGCTGTGTGAACCTTTACGTGTATTCAGATCATTCAGGATCAGCCACCTGACAAATAACATATGATAGATGCATCAGTCCCCACCACCATCCCTTTCCCATCAGAAACCTCCCCCCACACTTAGATAGAAAATCAGCACCCCTCTCCACCTAGGTCGCTTCTGTTAGCTACTATTATCAGAGTACGCAACCGAGCACGTCCTTGCTCTATGTAAACATGCTGCGCTATATAAAGGCTAATTCTAAATTTAAAAAAAATAGATGCATCAGTAAGCAAGCGTCTAGTGTCCACAAGGTCTATGTTATCTGGGAAGTTCTGTCACATCGCCTCCTCCCCTACCATCCGCTCCATGGGCACCGCCACATTTGGGGGCGCTCCAGCGTCCAGCCTAGTAGGCAAATATATGCGGAGACAGCCACGAACCGTCGCTTGTGCTAAAGCCGAACGCAATCGCGATGTGTAGCTCCGTCGATAGCGGCGGCGGCGGGGAAGCCCGCAAATGCTGAGCCCGTGGAGATACAGAGATCCAAGCGCGAGTGTAGGAAAAGGCGCTATTCCGCCCGAGGCAGATCAAGAACGGCCACGTGACATCTCCCTGTGGCGCGGGAACTGCACGGCCCTCGTGTGGAGTGCAGCCCGCGCTTCCAATCATCTGCCCTGCCGAGAGGAGGGAAGGGAGGATGCATGTTTGTGGTGAAAAATGGGACAGACGCTTGTAGATGTGGATCAGGCCAAAAAGAAAACAAAGGGGAAAAAGCCCCCCAAAAAAAGGGGACCGGGGAATGCTGCGGCCGGTGGTTTGACGGAGAGGTAGGTAAAGGTGATAGGCGCTTCTCGACAGTAAGTCAGTTCCCCCTTCCCGTCCCACGGCTTCTGTGGGACAAGAGCACGATCGAACGATGCTTGCGTGGTTCTAAAAGCGCACCACTGTATTCTTGCACCTGAGACCTGTTCAGGAGCATGCTACGTCGGGATAATCTCCATTAGGGGTACATAAAGGTCGCTCTGCATCGCGAAGTAAATAACCTCATTATCGGATTCTCGCGGATTATGGGGTCCCTGGCTGTCCTAGCACCGCATTGCCAGAAGACCCGCAGCAACGTGGGAGAGGAACTGGTCGGAGGGGTAGCGAGTACTTCGCCACTGGTCACAGCAGACGTAGTCAGATAATTGTATGTCGCATACGATCTCAGTGTCTAGTGCGATCAGCTGAGAGAACGCAGTCTTGCTGATTCCATAGGTCAAGGGTCCAAGATCCACGTAGCCTATCTTCGGCCACCACCTTGAGAGCCCAGACGGTAGTTCCTTCATCCTGGACATCCCAACTTGCTCAAAAAAGAGACACGTGGATGTATAGAAGATTCGTGACTACATTGGTATGACAAACCTACAGAGGCAGTCGACAGGGGACAGGTTGTTGCTTTCCAAGGGACGTAGGGTGTCAAGAGGGGGCTTTCCGTTATTCTCGCTTGAATAACTAATGGTATCGATTATAAAAGGCTTCAGCACGTCAAACTCACTCGGATGATAGATTGAACAGGCTAAAGCCTGAGGCCATTCCAGTGTAGTCTCCCACAGCGGGTCAAGAGGGACGTCAACTTCCATCGTGGCTTAGGATATGTGAGTAGTTTCCTCGGCAGCCGTGACTTGGAACTCACACGCTCGAAGTAACTTAACATGTTCTCGAATAACGACTCTGTCCTCTGGCTAGATAGCTCCACGATGATCCGTTGACGCCGAAGCAATCCTTTAGAGCCAAGAATTTGGAACAAAAAAATGGGTGTGCACGGCATCGGTAAGGACACTGTCACGACTCGGAAGAGGGTGTGTATCTTCCTCTGCGGCTGCGTAGAGTAATACTCGCATGGGAAGCTTATGGTAGTAGTAATTATTTCAGAAGTCGCGTTGCCACCAGATCCGCTGACTCAGCTTACATCTACTCTTACCCATGCCGCGAGAAAAGTCTTCTCCGGAAGAGCTCTACGACGCTCTGTCTTCGCCATGCCTCTACACTGCCACTTACCATTTCTGTTTGTGTGACAACCATCTCTAATAAGATGCATAGAGCCACGAAGAACACATCAGGCCAATTTCCCTCCGTTGGGCTGCAAGTTTACATCGACGCCGGTGTACGCTATGGGATATCATCTAAGTCGGGGGTGAGCCATTCCCTCGATAGGATGACATTCAAGGTGCATATACGTTGATCCAAATGTGTTTATAATAGGCTCACTCTGCTACAGAGCACGCGATCAATGTCGGACTCGGACTTGGTTCTCTCGGCTGATCGCATTAGACACCGCCTGGCTTCTCGTACTCGCTTTCTGCACTAAGCACTGAGATCGTACGTAACGTACATTTATCTTCCACCACGTCTCCTGTGACTGTCAGTGGCGAATACTGGCTACCCCCCCCCCCCCCCCCCCCCCCCC
>QFDX01000304.1:0-66795 GCA_003315875.1 Lactifluus piperatus | reverse complement strand
AGGTTCTTTCGTTCCGCGCCTTTGAGGAGTTCGTGTGAGACTGAGAAGCGATGAGTTGGTGGGGCGTAGCTTTGCCATGGTGGTTGGCTGAGCTCGGGCGGTCTGTGGCTGTCCGGTAGAACTCGTGTGGCAAGGCGCCTGATGCATGAGTTCGGAGGATGTGCAGGGGGGGAGAAGGGAGCAGGGCCATATCTTCTTGGCCTGTGTGCCATGGTTGGCCTAGCCGTTGGAGAACTGGGGAGGTGGAAGTATGAAGGAGTGACTACTGACCTCAGTCTTTTGGGGGGAAAGACTGAGTGATAAGCGATGACTAGCTACTATATGTGAGGGAACGGAGTACTAAAAGTAAAAAAACGTGGGGCCAAAGCCCAGTTCTACAGTTGAAATTGTCGTACTGCATAGTGTGTTTGTACCGCTTTGTACCACTACAGTACGCAGTATGACAATTTCAACTGTAGTCCCAAACGAGGGCCGTATTCGGTTGCCTGCGAGGGCGTGACTGCGTGAGGTCACACGCGTCCAGGGCTGCTGAAGCTGGCTCGCCGCTGTGGGGTGGACCTCCAACAAAGATTAGTTAGCCGAGTGCCTATTGGGAGGATTGCGGAAAGTTGGTGTAGCATTTCACGGGGCGTGCTGCGGAAGGCACCCATAATGATGCCGATCTCCATGTTTTGTACTCCTCGTAGGGTCTTCTTGAAGTGTCACTTCTGCTCACGGATCCAGCGTGGGAGGCGGGAGGCCGAACGTTAGAACAGGTATGCAGATCGCATTGTAGGCCCGGCGCCAGCTCGCTAAGTCGCGACCTCGCACGGAGTTGCCGAGGAGTTACAGGCCTTTGATCCCCAGACGTGGTTAAGTCCGACATCCGTTGTAGCCGGGTGGTTCCCGGCCGCCGGTAGACTCGGAGCACTTCGGGCAATTATGGTTTAAAAATTTAAAGACCCATGGAGTCGGTATCGCACGAGTACGTATCGCACGAGTACATGAATGACGGACGAAACCACCCGTCTACAATACTTAGCGACTCGCTCGGAGTAACTACTGTACTGTACAGTATAAGCTGGCGCTGTCGGCTGATAAGCCCATTATAGGCATTCGTGATCTCACGTGCAAAACACGCGTCATGCCCCTCCATATGGTGCTCTGGCAGTGGTTACACCTTCTTCTCCGACTTTGGGGGCGTTATCCCGCTTGGCATTCAACAGCCACCCAGGCAGCCTAGGACAACTAGCGATTTTCTTCTTTATGGTCTGGGCCAACCTATCAGCACACCGAAACCCCCAACAACGCTTTATATGCACCGTCTGTTGCCCACACCTGAGTCTCGCTCAGAGCCCTTGATGCGGAGGGCTACCGCATGTCCATCGGCGGGGGATGCCTCAAAATTATCGTCTGGCACAGCCAGAAACTGTGCCAAGTCGCGCGCACCCCCAGCTCCATAACTAAAAGGAGCTTCACTGCCACATGGGGCACATTGCTGCCGCCAGCAACTGCGAACTCGTCGAGAATGGGGCCGTCGCCGAGATCAAGCTTGACCCAACCTCCAAGGAAGCCCACTGCGACGCGTGCATCTACGCTCGTGCCACACTCCTGCCAATCCCCAAGGTCAAAGTCAGCCCCCCTGCCCAGCATTTTGGAGAGGAGATTCACACCGACGTCCGGGGACCGTCATCCATCACGACAAGGGAAGGTAGCTCTTATATCATGACCTTCACAGATGATCCGACGCGGTACACCATCATCCTTATGCTGCGCACACGAAAGGCTGCCTTCAGGACCTACAAGTCCTCCGAATCCTGGGTCATCACACATCGGCAATTTCTTCTCTCAAATCGACTCTTCGTTTGGGCACCTGGTTGCTGCCAGGTCATTTCAAATATGCTGAACTCGTATCGGAAGCCTGTCACTCTGTTCCTCTTTCTCCGTATCATTCATTCTTTGACTTTGCCTATATCAGTGTCGCTTCTCTCAATGCCTTGAGCTCGTACCACGACACTCTACTCGCCAGGGCAGTTGAGAGCGAGCCAAAATACAAACCCTTGCTCCCTCAGGCCTTACACTCGTGGTTCACCCGTACATTCGCCGACAATAATGGTCGTTATAGATGGGCTGCAAGAATCCTTGAGCTTATCCGGTTTGTTGAGCTTCTTGTAGAGGTGGCGTTTCGGAGGAAGGTCACTGCAAAGAACCCGTGGAGAGCAGTTGTAGTCCTAGAGGCAGTCAAGTACGAGTAAGTGGGCGTGCGTGTCTCATTGTCCAGATTCTTATATCCGTATCTTTCGTAGGGCCATGTTCAAACTTATTCTTTTCCGCATCGCATGTCGACCATTAATATCCCCACCTATCCCTGAGCGCGATATTGACCCGGAGTGCTTAACCGCCATCGAGGAATTTCTTCTCTCCAAGTGTTGACGACATGGTCTGTAAAACACCCCATGTCACTCATTAAGCCACTGCCATCACCTGGAGAGTGGATCGCTGAGACATATATATCAATATATCCTAAGTCCGCTGGTTTATGGTTAGATCGCATGTCTTCAACTTTTGCTTCTGCCTGACACTTCACCAGTACTTCTCCTCTCATCTGACTGAGAGCGCAAATCGAGCCGGCAGGTCATGGTTTCCCTTGTTCTCGAGCTTCTATCACGTCATCTGCGTTGTACACCCCCAAGCTCACCCACTCTTGGACGTCAAGAGTATGCTTGAAGGGACCGTGATATCTTCTGGTATCGTTTCCGAGGCTCTATTTGGGAAACCTGGACACGGTACGGCGTCCTTACGTTATCTCTATGATTCTTGGCCACTGAATCCTTCGCTTTCAAAGCCCCAAATTAGAAGCGCTTGCCGATAGCAGTGCGGAATGGCATGTATTGAATATTTTCAGCCTGTTCCTGCTTGACTGGATGCTACTCATCGATGAGTACTACTTCTGTGAGTAAGCGAACGACCTTAAACAAGGCGATCAAGGTACTGCGCTCCGACCATGGAGGTGAATACCTGAGCATGCCATTCGATGTTCACTTGGCAGCAACTGGCACGGCCCACAAACTCGCACCCCACGACACTCCGGAGCTCAATGGTGTCACGGAGCGTGTGGACCGTACGCTCCTGGGGATGGTGTTGGATTGATAATAAGGAGTATTGAGAGAGAGTAAATCACTAGGCATTTAGGACGGGTTTATGTAGGCCACTTCGTGAAGGGAAGGTAGAGGGGAAATGATTGCCTGGAGTCGTCCTTATATAGAGGAAGAGAGGTAGTCAACATGGCGAGCAAGGACTTTCCATGAGCCCCGGTTAAACGGGCGCTTCGCCACATTTACTGTAACCGGAAGATGGAGCCTTACGACACGCGATGGATGGACGACTGTAAGTGCGATAGGATCGTGTGCTCCAGCAGTTTGGCGCAACAAATCAAAAGCAAGAGGCATGGGCGTGGATTGTACAGAAACTGAAGATCCAATCCAGCATTCACGCGTATTCACGGCCTCCGCGTCTTGCCTCTTGAGCTCCATGATAGAGTATGTCAGGTGCTTGCGAACTATGATGACAGTTCGCCTCTAAGCCAGGCGCCTGTCCATCATCGCGAACAAAATTTACTGTCCTTGGGCGTCATATGCGCCACTAAATTTTTCCTAAGTTATGAGCGCTATACTGTATGAGCGCTGATACTACGTGTGACTTACGTAGTACCAACGTAACGTGCAGCACAACAAGTTTCAAACACCTCACTAGACAAAGTGATAGAATGTCCTGCTTTCGTGGATCGACTCTGCACATTGCTGATTGCCATCGAGTACGGCGATCACCTTCCATCTACTTCCCCCCCTTCTTAAATCATTTGTTACAAGAGACTCTGAGATTCCACAGAGCGCACAATCCTTTCTACATCCTGTTGCTACTACGCCACCCGGGCCCGCTGTTCTAGACTGTTCCTCCGTCCCACCTATTTCAGAGGCAAATTTTTTCAACTCCCACGCCCATCAAAGGCACGCCGACGCGCAAGTTACCTACAAAAAACTTCGTTACTCCTTTCAAGGCGGGCATGCGACCCGGCGGATTGGGACATACACAACTGAGGGCCCGCCACGAAGCAGAGAGGGTCGGCACTGTGTCGACACTCGGTACAGATAGGGCACCATCTAGGAGGCACACCAGAACACGGTTGTTCGACCTTGGTATGTGACGATGGCCATGCGCTCGCCGGTAATCCTGACATACCCGTAGCGGTTCCACGTGAAAGAAAAACATTGGTCTCACCCCTGGAATGCACGGCCCTGAGGACCTTGCAAACATAGAAATGTGAGTTCTTTTGCTTGACATCGTTCATTATTTGTAACGACCATACGGACATCAGCGATGTAGCTGAGCTGCGCAACCTCAGCCCGAACCCCGTTATTCAATATAGATATAGATTCCGTCTTTCTTCCCAGGGCGGGCCGAATGCTAATTCTGTCCCCCCCTGCCTCTGAGGACCCGTCAATGCGTTCCGGGAACTGAAAGCTATTGGTGGCAATTTAGCCACGCAGGAGTGGGTCGATAATCACTGGTCTCATTCTCTGGAAGCTAGCCGGAATGGCTGCCCTTGACGTAGAGAGCGAGCTCGATGTGAATCGGAAGCGATGGAGCTGGACAGAGACGATGCGTCAATTGTGATATCGGTGCGCTTCTTCTTGGATCTTCGATGACACCTACCGAGTTTCTACCACAGTTATTAAAAGAGCTTAATGGGAGAGCACATCCAGCATATCATTGCACAGGATACCCCCGCAGGTCTCCACATGGTTCTTTGCGTCACGGGTATAACCTGGTCTGAAAGTGGTACTGGCGACGATGGCTTACCGGTTGTGCAACTTGTGCCCCACCCAACACTTGAACTCAGACTATTGGTATCGCTCGCTCGTGCGGCACGCCGAGGCATAATTCGTGTTGGACGTAAGATCGCTGTCTCTGGCGCATCGGTCAGTTTTCGGCCCCTGCTGCAGAGCAGGCAAGGAACTCATTCGCATGACCTAGATTCCACGCGATGCAGAACCTCGTGAAGTGTTGGAAGCATATGACAAAGTCTAACTCAACCAGACAGGCAACGGGACCCATCTCGCACCTTGGCACGCTAAGCTTGGCTTCCAGCTGCATCCCGCAATAGCCACGCTTCACACTCTCCCCCGAAGGTGGAACTGTCCCGTGCCCCGGATTGGTTGTGACCAAGGTCAGCGCGTTCATGTAATTTTAGCGGGTCAATACGATCGATTAGACATAGGCTTATCCTATCGTGTTCCTCGAGTTTCATAAGGATGCAAATGGGAAAATCACGCGCTCGGCTCCCAGGCCGGAGAAAGAGGAGCTGGCGACCCACGACGCTTGGACTGTAGGTTTCTGAACATAATAGTTGATGATTCCACTTACACTGGTTCAGCGGAAACTTGAGCGCGAGTATCAGCGGCTTCTTGGGGAATCAGTGGACCAGCAAAGGTTTTTTCTCCACTGGGCTTAACGATTCGAAGCTAAATCTGGCTCATGTCATCCAGGAGATGACGGTGCGTTCCTGACTTCTTCACCCCGTCTTCCTACATCTCAACTTATGACGCAGAGGACATGCCGGGGCATATTGAAGCAATGTTTGATGAGTGCGAATACTCACCGACCCCAGTGCAGTGTTGCGCCGCACTAGCAGATCTGAAGCTGGCTGGCTTACGCGCTTCACTCGGCAACGCGCCGAGCAGGAACGCGAAACTTTTGAGCAGGAACTCGAGTGCGAGTTGCAGGTATGGCAGCGCCTAGATATCCGTCCATTCATCCAAGCGCTTAAGGGGATGCCCTCTTAGTCTATATGTCCTCCGCGCGAAGTGCGCAACTTCCGCGTACTATTGATGCGCGATGCCCACACGACAAGAAGGCCTGCGCGTCGTCTGGTTGAACTCACGGTCTGGGACGTGCTATCGCTGGCATTCGACGGATCCCCTGCCGGACAATTCAAGGAGGACCAACGCTTCCAGGTTAGTCTCGTGCCCAGCGTCCAATGGCTTTTCTCGCGCTAAAGCGGGGCGGTTCCTCATTTGCTCTTCACTTCTGTAAACTTAGGTCACGAATCTGTTTCCGACGCAGAAGACCGCGTGGATGGAACGTAGTGTGGAGGGTTCACGTATGTATCTCAGTACGAGCAAAATTTCACGATGGACGAAATTGTAGGATGTAATTTGTACTGTCCAAGTGGAGATAAAATGGGTACTATGTTAAGATGTCCCTAAGCTGCATGGGCCAAAGGCCGCAGGCGGACAGAAATATAAGGCATCGTTATTCTCAAGCGACTTCGAGCGTGTGAGTTTCAAGTCACGACTGCTTACGTGAGGAAACTACCTAAGCTTCGTAAATGGCCAAGTGCAAGTGACTCACCGTTGACGTCCCTCTTGACCCGCAGCTTTCTGAAGACCAACGGTTGAAAAGTGTTTCGAGAGAGATTTTAGATTCGGAATAGAGACTACCTTCGCCGAAGAGGCCATGGTTATGAGACAATGCGAGAACAACCGAATCCAAAAGTTGTCCTTGGTCAATACCTCTGGCACTACATTCCACAAACCCATCCAATCCGTGATCGTTCAAAAGAATCAAGTCTGACCAACTCACCCAGTGCCAAGTGCGTATTCACCAGCACTCCATCGTCAGCAACCAACTCGGCCTCACCCTGTGTTTCATCGCGTGCTGTAGTGCAGGTCGGAGCGCACTGGTGAGTTCGAGGGAACAGAGAAAAGAAAGGTGCTAAGCAGATAACATTATTGAGTCTAAGTCTAGTCCTATACCTGTCTAGCTTAAGTACATGCTGAGGCGCCTAGGAGAGAGACCAAGAAGAACAAAGGAATGAACAAATATGTAGAAGGGTAGCCTAGATCAGACGATGAGAGACGGCGACCTTGTATAGTACAGCCTTTAATGTACAAGTATAGGTGCCCAGATCAAGAAAGTAATAAAGAGTACTTGTGGTATAGGCGAGGCACGCGCGATGTCTGAGGAAGGGTCGGAGGCTGCGGGCGCTCCGACGCGTCGTTCCGTTCCGTTCCGAGCCCAACGCGAGGGCTGACCTTACAGTGCTGCATCCGCCCCGGCTTTCGCCCAGGAAAGAAAGAGGTTCGCCAAGTGCTCCTCCCGGCAGGATCAACGCGCAAGCTGGCCGGATTGGCACACAACGAGTGCAGCAAAGCATCGCGACACGTGCAGGGTCGCAATGGTAGCGACGATAGACGTGAACGCCTCTGCGCGTGGCGTGGTGGTACCCTCGTGCGCAGGTGGTGTTGGTGCGGAGGTGGGGGTCGAGGAGGAGGTATCCGCCAGCTCGGAAGGAACGACGCGTACTGCATCACGCAGGAATATACTCGCACCTCGCAACAGCTCTTCTTCACGCGTGGCGGCACCCTGCATGCGAGCCTGGGCTGCCTGCTGTGCAAGATCCATACGTCCCTGCGCTTGCCGCACGGTATCCGGGATCGTGTCACGAAGGGTGGTGACGAATTCGGGAGAAAATGAAGAATGCAGGCGCGTGAAAAGCGCCTGTTGCTGTGCGGCGGATGTCTGTGCTGAAAGCCCCTCTTGCTGCTGCTGCTGCTGTTGTTGTTGTTGTTGCTGATGCCGTTGTGGTTCGAGGAGCGAAGCGGTAGATGCTGAGGTAGAGGAACACGCCGAACTTTCGCCGTCAGTTGCGGTGGCACCAGTTAAATCATGAGATGAAGAAGTATCAAGGGGATGAGCATCAGTATCCGAGGAGGCCGGGGTGGGGGATAGGAGGGAGAGGGTGGCGAACTGCTTGTTGAGAGCCTGCTGAGCTTGGGAGACATAGTCTCCTAGATCCTTGAGCGCAGCTTGGATAGCATTCTCACCCTTTATTTAAAAAAAAAGGAATATAGATATAAGGACTTTCAATGTACTGTTGAATGCGCAAGGGTGTAAACGCACCTGCTTTCTGAAACCTCCCCAAAACCGCCCAAGCTGACCGATGACCTCAGTAACCTCCTCGTTTAGACTTGTAGCTTGCACCAGTGCCTGCGTCGGATGAGTTACAACTTGACAGCTTGCCTTTTTGGTTCTGATGTCCTCTCGGAGTCACAGAAGGTTCACAAGCAGTATGCGGTATGCGAGCTCAGACTTATCGTCAAGACCGTCGATTTCCCGGCCATTTTCCGGAGCGGCAGCGAAAGGGGTGATGTAGTCGAGATCGAGGCCCATGGTCATGTAGATGTAGTCAACAAGCGCCTCCATATCTTGTTTGGAGCCTTGATTAAAAGGAACGACAGTAAGTGAGGGACCACGGCTGCCGAAGTGCTGAAATATGCCTTCGACTGTGGCGCGGCTATAGTGGGAAGTAGTAATGACAACATGGGCACCGCCTGATAAAAGGCCCTTGAGGATCTCGGTTCCAACCGATCCCTTGCCGACGCCCGTGATGCGGGCATTCTTATCCTTGAAAGCTGTACCAGAGATGGCAATCTCATGGAGAACATCCAGGTACACACCTGTGAGCTTTGAGCTGTACTCCCACTGGGTACCGACTCGGACACGATGCTTGAGATGGAGAAGAATCTTGTCAGCAGACACAGAGGCGATGCCTGAAATCTGAGGCCGCAAGAACTGGGATGATGAACGACAGCTACGGGGGACACCAGGCGTAGGCAGTTGTCAGGTGCCTTGCGCAGCAAACGGACGACGCCATCATAAAGAGCCTTGATGTAGTTCTTCTGCTCCTTGCCGATCTCTGGTTGAGACTTGACGACGTTCCAGAGTTTGACAATGTCATCCTGGACCTTCTGATGTTGACTGAACCAGAATTCCGGTCGGCACTGGTCATTCCTCCACATACTCCTCTTTCGGTGGGGTCCGCTGCCATGCAGGGGAAGAGGAACGGGAGAGGGAGCGGCAGCCAGCGGTAAGCATAGACTTGGCGCAGTCAAAGACACCATGGTAGCGAGAAGTCTCATGTGGTATGTCCGAGGGAAGGCCCGCGCCGCTGGAGGATACGGGTGAGGCATGGCTAGAGGTGGGGGAACCACTTCGGCTATGGGCGTCACGGAGAAGGCTGGCATATTCTCTGCCACCTACAGCATCACTCAGGAGAGTGACACACGCGCTTTCAGTGAGAAGGAGCGCATTATGATTAGCAATGCAACGAAGGGCTTCTAGATCTAGTGAGCCTTCCAAGTTGCTAATCCTTGATAGCAGCCGAAGCATTTTTCCTAACTATGGTCGTCATCCCAAAAGAGGAAAACAGAATGGCTTAAGCGGCTCAGTATAAATTACCGAAAACGATCTAAGCCGAGCTGTAGCCGAGCCGTGAAACAACATACCGGCGGCGGTTGATCGTGGCCGCTTGGGTGCCAACATTTATGGCCCGGGGCCCGATCGGGGCTGGGGACCCGATCAGGCCCCCGAAGCAGGCGTCGGCCTGCGTTACGTTATGTTGGGATGCATTATGTCCTGCACTTGCAGGGCATGCATATGATTGAAATCGCAGGCATCACTCCCACACTACTAGTAGGGCCGTGCAGTTCCCGCGCCACATGGCGATGCCTCGCGGATGTTCCTGATGCTTTGGGCGTTTTCCCTAAATCTCTGTCCCCGCGGGCTCAGTATTAGCGGGGTTCCCCGCTGCCGACGCTATTGACGCCGCCACGCGTCGCGATTTCGTAGTGATTGCGTTCAGCTTTAGGACAGGCGACGAGGGCGCGGCTGTCTCCGCATATACATGCCTAGGCTAGACGCTGAGGCGCCCCAAATATAGTGGTGTCTGCAGAGCGGATGGTAACGGAGGAGGCGATGTGACAGAATTTTCCCAGATAACACAGACCTTGTGGACATTGGACGCTTGTTTACTGATGTACCTATGACACATTATTTGCCAGTGGTTGATCCTGAATTTGAATACACGTAACGGAGCACACAGTCATACAACGGCATCACTGGCACCCCCCATTTCTATATCTAAGGCCTTTCTTCTGACTATCGCCATCCCATTCCGCCTGTCACCCAAATTAGGTAGATAGATATATGTAATAATCGCAACAATCACACTTCTCCAAGACTTCAGAGAAATCCATATATTTCCATATCCTTTCGATCAGACAACTCAAATCCACAACTGTTGGGCTAGGACTAATACTCTGCCCTTTAAACAATGGATACAACGAACAAACAACACAGTCAAGCTTATATTTAGGCCATGTCATCCAGCTCCAGCAAAATCATTACCTTGACTTTACCAGAGCGGCGACTGTGCCTCACACGAACCCAATCGACACGTAAGTCAGGGTTTTGAACATATCTGGTAGCAAGCTGCCTGAGCTCTTCCTCCGCGGACATTCCGAAGGGTACTGGGGTAGGAATACCTCGAGAGGGGACTGCTACATTGGATGGAGGAAGTCCATGGATAATGGCGTTGTCATTTGGCATGTCCTGCGGCTAGAAATGTTGTCAGAAGAACAGCGTATGTACTTGGTAGAGGGAAAGACAAACATATACAGGGGCAAGTAGAGGATAGTACTCTGGTTGAGGTGGACCAGAAGCGATGCGCCGGTCAGAGCCGTTTCCAGCAGTCCCAGTAGGAGGGTAATGGAGATCGACACGCTCGTTACCTTGATATGTGCACTGATCTCCAAAACCCTAGGGGGAAGGTCGTCGTCAACGAGGGCAGAATGAAGGCAGACAAATATGGGATAACTAACTGTAACCTGGGAGGAAGGGCCAAAAGAGCGCACTGGCATATGACTAGTGTATTGAGAAGTAGGCTCAAAAATGGTGTGGTTCATAGAAGTGTAGAGAGCGGTAAACGATGGCGCTCATTATTGGGATTAGTAAGAGCAGGAGGCGGAGCCTAGAAATATGTGAGGATGAAGACTAAGATCAGAGGCTGCAAGGGTACAGAGCTGACCTCGGTACTGGGGATGGAATTGACTTGGTCATGAGGAGTACTGAGAGAGAAGAATTTGGTAGACATTTAGGCTAGGTTTATATATATGTGGACGAGTTTGTGAGGGGAAGTGATCACTTCAGAGGAATGATAGCCTGGAGGCGGGCCATGACAGGAGCAGGAAGACCTTCCTCTTATGGGGGAGGGAACGAGGGATAATGGAACTTAGGAATCTTAGGACATACTCGCATTCAAGTTGGATCGCATTGGAGGAAGCACCAGCCGAGTATTAAGTGTATTGCTTACGTTAAGGGAGCCAATACATAATGAACTATACAAACCTGAAACATTTTGCGATGATCCCTAGTAAAAATGTCACCGTGATCGCTTCGCAGTTATCTTCTCCGGTCCTTAACCTCGGGTAGGGCTGCGCACAGGTTATACGGGCCCCGTACAAGTCCCGTTCATGGTTTTGCACGCCATCCATTGGTACGGGTATGTAACAGGGATAACCCGTCATCGCGTCATCCGGGGGCCGTTTACGGCCGTCCGTTGTACGGGCGCGAGTCAGAGCTGAGAGTGAAAAGTAATATCTAGTAAGCGAGGTAAATTAAATACGCTGCTTAATCTAAAGTAGAAGTAAAATCGTCAGTTTTAAGCTATCAGTAAGATCGCAAAATTCCTTCACACTATTGGGCACTTTTTAGCTGGTTGACAACTTGAAGCCAACAAGCCTGAGTACATATAAAGATTTATTCAATAAAACTATGATACACATATTCTGTGTCTACCCATACCCCCAACCCACGCATCACCATCGCGTGATCATAGTCATCACGTCATGTCGTCATCGGTCTGCCCCCTGCCCCGACGCATGACCATCCTATCGGCAATCAATCATAGTTACCGTCAAATAGGATACATAGCCCATTTGTTTTTTTTTGGGGGGGGGAGAAACATCAATCAGCGAAAGGGCGGGAGGGGGGAGTTGTTGAATAAATTGTGTACCTGACACGCAACGGTAAGCCCCGTCTGCTTTGTATACACAATCGACAACACGCCCGTGGCACTGGACCGTGCGCATGATCTCGGAGAGCTCGTCCGAGCGCAGGTCAGCGGCGAGGCATGGGACAGCGCACATAGAAATACTAGCAAGTCAAATTGGCCCTGAATGTATGCAGCGTGAGCACAGTCTCCAGAGTTCTGCGGGGGAGGGGGGTTGTGCAACTTTTGGTGAAGGTGGGAGGTTGGGGTCAGAGGGAGGCAGTTATCGCATCGTCATCGTCGCGGTCGTCGTCGGTGCTGGGGTAGGGATTCACTCTGTGAGCAGTCATCACAACGGTGTTGTTGTGGCCCCATGCCAGATAAAGTGGCAGGGGTGGCGTCATAGCAGGCGACGTGGGCCAGGAAAAGGCAACAGCCACGAAGGGCCACCCAAGGATATCGGCTGGGGATCACACACTATGCATCAAAAATAATGAGGGCCCTGTCAAGTCAGTTATGCTATGTGAAGTCAAAAAGCGAGATGATATACGCACGGAAGGATAAAAAGGCAATCAGGTTACCAATGAGAGGAACCAAATTTTGGACGGCACCCCAAATAGTTTCCACAGAGTATGGGAATGTAGGTAGGATCTCGAGGCGACTGTGGTGCGGCCCTGGACAGGGAGGAGAAGAGAAAAGTGTCACGTTTGACCCTGTTTGGACGACCCCCACGGTTTACTTTCTTTTGTTTTACGTCGACTTCCTTTTCACGGGTACGTTGATACCACCACCTCCTACCACCACCTCTCCCTCTGGCCTCAAGCAGCCCCTAGTCCATCAACAGCAAGCGGCAAACAGTGTGGTTGAAAGATTGCTACACCACGCACATTAATGTACTAACTATTTTTTTTCAGTTATTTTTATTTTACTGACAATGACACACGACACATGACCGGTATGACCACCCTCTCCTCCCCGTCCAAATCGGTTGAGATGGGCCAGGCCCGGGTAGGGTACCCATGGGGTAAGCACATGAAATGCCCAACCCACCATCTCATCACTAACCCCTCCCCCCACACACCTCAACCCAGGAAATGCCACCACGATAACGACAGGGCTACGACAACGATGCGACAATGACAACGACGGCGCGATAAGGATGACCACGACGAGGACGGACGACAGTGGCACAATGATGAGGACGAGGACGGCCGCGGCGGGAGCGCAAGAACGAAGATGAGGATGGTGCGAGCGCGAGGATGAGGGTGGTCACAGCGCGTGTGAGGACGTTCACAGCGCGAGTGCGAGGACAGCCACAGCGCGGGCACGAGGACGAGGACAGCTGCGGCACGAGCGCGGTGACAATGACGATGGCCGTGGCACGATGAGATGGTGCGATGATGACGGCGCGACGGTGGTGTGACAACCACCACAGCGACAGCTACGAACGGGGTCGTGAAACGGGCATTTGCCCGCTGTTTTATTTAATACAATTTTGAACTGCGAGCGCGATTGTCAGCGGCCTCTGAAGGAAGCAGAGGATATGCAAAGACTTTTCCTCGACTGGGCTGAATAGTTCAAAGCTGAATCTGGCTTATGGCATCGACGGTGTGTTCCTAACTTGCTTCACCTCATCTTCCCATGGACCCACGCCTTAGTAGCCTATGACGCAGAGGACATGTCAGTACATATTGAAGCAATGTTTGGTGAGTGCGAGTACTAATCCGACCCCAGTGCGGTGTTGCATCGCACGAGCAGAGCTGAATCTGGCTGGCTGGCATGCTTCGCATGGGAACTGCGCCTAGCAGGAACGCGAAAACGCTCGAGCAGGGACTTCAGCCCGGGTTGCGGATACTGTACGGCAGTGCTACGTACTCGTCCATTCCTCCTAGCGCTCAAGGAGACTCGGAAGCTTTCATAATTTATATGTCCTCCGCGGGCATTGTCTGGTTGATCTCACGGTCAGGGACGTACTCTCGCTTGCGTTTGACGGAGCGCCTGCAGGACACTTCAAGGAAGGCAAGCGCGTCCAAATCGGGCGTCCATCTTGTGCCAACCTCTGATGCATCTGATGGCGTTGCTCGTGCTGAAACGGGACAGTTCCTCACTTCCTCTTCGCTTTTGTTGACATCGCAGCGTGGAGGGTTCACATGTGTATCTCAGTTCGAGCAAAACTTTCACGTTGGACTAAACTGTAGGACATAATTTGAATTCATATCGCCTTCCCTTGTTCCGGCCTGCAATGTCATGTAATCGGCTATCCATCTTCGTGCCGTATTATCTATCTCCTTTGTCCCTCTTCCACCAATCCCAAGCCTGGAGCTGTGAGGCCAGCTCGGACGAGTGATGAATTGGTGATACGTAAGCCCAT
The DNA here is from genome assembly GCA_003315875.1 of Lactifluus piperatus. NCBI lineage: Eukaryota > Fungi > Basidiomycota > Agaricomycetes > Russulales > Russulaceae > Lactifluus > Lactifluus piperatus. The sequence continues at coordinate 52,555 of QFDX01000304.1, read as the reverse complement.
GGTTCCGGATCTATAGATCCCCATATTCACCAGTTTGAGGCGTATCCAGAAATATTGCATTCTCGGCTTCCGGGTAGTTCAATACATCGCCGTCAGACGTTCATCAGAGAATGATATGCGACACTCGGTAGCAATGAACTTCACATGTATTCACTTTCACCCATGCGCGTGCTATGTTTGTTGGACCCTGAAATTGGCATCGGTCCCGGCCCAAAGCTACGTTGCGCCCTCATTTTTCTCCACGTCTGTTCCGATTCCCATATGCGTTTTCCTCCGTCTTCGTGTTTCTTTTCTTTCTTTTACTTTTCATTTTTAGTACTTTTTTTTTCCTTTCCGGCATTTTTTTTTCTTCGTTTTTTCAACCATCTATAATAATCTGTTGACAGGTCAGATATGATATTGACTATAACACGTTATGCAGACTAATTAGCCGAAAAGGCATCTTAGAAATGGAAGCTTTATACAAGCACCAGCAACCCCAGACTAGTGCAGGTGGTGGGGGTGACGAGGTGACGTATCATTTGAAATGAGTGAATTGCAGGGGGGGGAAGAGGTCGGTCGATGCCAGGGTCAACGGCAACTTAAACACCGCAATTACAACCCTTTGTCGTCCTAAACTCTAGTTACTCTAATCGTCGGAGCACTAGTTACTCCCTCAGAAAGTCTGCGAGCACGAAAACTGTTTTTTTGAATCCGCATTTGTATAGTGCAGGATGCCCACGAAGGCAAAGACATGCTTGACTATCTAGGGTAAACAATCTAGGTAGTAGGGTAAGGTAAACATGTCTTTAGTAATGTTCAGATTGGTATGTGAATTAAAAGGGATGTGCGGGGGGGATGAGGCTATGTGTGTATGGTATAAAATGGTGGGTGTGAGTGCTATCCATGATCTCCCGGGGGGGGCTCCCTTCTCCTCGGCCTGACGCACGCTTGCCTTGCCTCGATAAAGTTGGCTAGTGCCTTCCCTCTGGCTTTGGTTCCGAAGACGATGTTTGGCGAGAAAGAAAATGGAGCTGGGCGCAGGTGCTGTTCTCGGGCCTCTTGGAAGCGGGGTCAGTGGAAAATGATGTGAGATGGTGGTTTCATGTGGGCAGTCGCACGTGTGTGGGTAGGGGGCACGTGGTTGGTGGCAGGAGTTGTATACTCCTGTGAATGCGTGCTCCGTGAGGAGGCGCACCGCGGTACAGAAATCGGGCAGGGAGCGTCTCCTAAACCCTTAATAAAATCTGTGGGTTCCAGTGCTGGGGGGTTTTGGAGGGCGCGGTAAGCTGGGTTGGTGCGGGGGTCATCAAGCCACACTTCTTTCCAACTTGTCAGGGCTTCATGCCTGGCTGCGTCTCGGAGGGCTGTAGGTCTGGGGGTCGAGAGGTCTAGGTCTGGGGCGGCGAAGGATACTGCCTCGACGGCGATCTCCTGAAGCCACTCCAGGGTTCTGAATAAGACTTTACCTGGGATGCAGCGCATCGCGAGGGTCATGTTGGGGTAAGTTCAAAGAATTTCCGCTGCGGAGGCCCATATCGCCTTGCAGGCCGCGGCGTTGTCATGGCTGTCGGTTTTCTGGCAGTAGGGAAGAACAAAATGATCAGCTGTGAAGATAATAATGGAAGGAGAGGGGGAGATGGCCATGAGGCCTTTGGCCAGGTCCGTGGCTTCAGCTACCGCGCAGAATGCTGTCTCTCTTGCGGAGGAGCTCTGGCCTAGAACCGTGGTACGTCAGTCCACTTCTTGTCCTTGTCGGAATGCTGCGCATGCCGCGGTCCAGGTGGGGGGGGGTCTGTGTCGGGTTTGGGCCCAACGATCGGCAGTAGATGACGATTTGATCCACTTTGCTGTGGTGTGATTTTATGATATCCTTGATCAGGTTCTTTCGTTCAGTGCCTTTGAGGAGTTCGTGTGAGACTGAGAAGCGATGAGTTGGTGGGGCGTAGCTTTGCCATGGCTGAGCTCGGGCGGTCTGTGGCTGTCCGCTTGAACTCATGTGGCAAGGTGCCTGATGCACGAGTTCGGAGGACGTGCAGGGGGGGAGGGCCATATCTTCTTGGCCTGTGTGCCATGATTGGCCTAGCCGTTGGAGAACTGGGGAGGTGGAAGGAAGTATCAGTAAGTGGATAGCGGCTTGAGTGAAAAGTTGTAGGAAAGGGATGACCCGGCTCAGTCTTTTGGGGGGAAAAGACTATATTGTCAAGAGTACTATGTACCTGTAGGAGAGGGATGACCCGGCTAGGTACACAGTTAATAGGGTAGAAAGATGGTATGAAGAAGTGACTACTGACCTCAGTCTTTTGGGGGGGAAGACTGAGTGATAAGCGATGACTAGCTGAGGGAACGGAGTACTAAAAGTAAAAAAAACGTGGGGCCTAAGCGCAGTTCTACAGTTGAAATTGTCGTACTGCATAGTGTTTGTACCGCTTTGTACCACTACAGTACGCAAGCATGACAATTTCAACTGTAGTCCCAAACGCGGGACGTATTCGGTTGCCATGCGAGGGCGTGACTGCGTGAGCCTGAGGTCACACGCGTCCAGGCTGCTGATGCTGGCTCGCCGCTGTGGGGTGGACCTCCAACAAAGATTAGTTAGCCGAGTGCCTATTGGGAGGATTGCGGAAAGTTGGTGTAGCAGTTCACGGGGCGTACTGCGCAAGGCACCCATAATGATGCCGATCTCCATGTTTTGTACTCCTTGTAGGGTCTTCTTGATGTGTCGCTTCTGCTCACGGAACCAGCGTGGGAGGCCGTACGTTAGAACAGGTATGCAGATTGCATTGTAGGCCCGGCGCCAGTTCGCTAAGTCGAGACCTCGCACGGAGTTGCCGAGGAGTTACAGGCCTTTGATCCCCAGAGGCGGTTAAGTCCGGCATCCGTTGTAGACGGGTGGTTCCCGGCCGCCGGTAGACTCGGAGCACTTCTGGCAATTATGGTCTAAAAATTTAAAGACCCATGGAGTCGGTATCGCACGAGTACATGAATGACGGACGAAACCACCCGTCTACAATACTTAGGGACTCGCTCCGAGTCGCTCGGACTACTGTACTGTAGTCCCGACAATTTGAGTAACTAGCGCTTAAAATAGGACAACAAAGGGCTGTAATTGCGGTGTTCAAGTTGCCGTTGACATGACCCTGGCATTGACCGACCTCTTCCCTCCTCCTGCAATTGACCGTGACCCATTTCACAATGATACCTTACCTCGTCACCCCCACCATCTGCACTAGTCTGACTGTCGGAGATTTAGAAACGGCCTTATCAGGTCCCGGACCTTATATAGTATGTACCTCATGACGCACTTGTATCGTACTTATAAGCTGGCGCTGTCGGCTGATAAGCCCATTATAGGCATTCGTGATCTCACGTGCAAAACACGCGTCATGCACCTCAAATGTCCCTCCACATGGTGCTCCAGCAGTGGTTACACCTTCTTCTCCGGCTTTGGGGGCGTACAGCCACCCAGGCGGCCTAGGACAACTAGCGATTTTCTTCTTTATGGTCTGGGCCAACCTATCAGCACACCGAAACCCCCAACAACACTTTATATGCACCGTCTGTTGCCCACACCTGAGTCTCGCTCAGAGCCCTTGATGCGGAGGGCTACCGCATGTCCATCGGCGGGGGATGCCTCAAAATTATCGCCCCGCACAGCCAGAAACTGTGCCAAGTCGCGCGCACCCCCAGCTCCATAACTAAAAGGAGCCTCACTGCCACATGGGGCACATTGCTGCCGCCAGCACCCGCGAACTCGTCGAGAATGGGGCCGTCTCCGAGATCAAGCTTGACCCAACCTCCAAGGAAGCCCACTGCGACGCGTGCATCTACGCTCGTGCCACACTCCTGCCAATCCCCAAGGTCAAAGTCAGCCTCCCTGCCCAGCATTTTGGAGAGGAGATTCACACCGACGTCCAGGGACTGTCATCCATCACGACAAGGGAAGGTAGCTCTTATATCATGACCTTCACAGATGATCCGACGCGGTACACCATCATCCTTATGCTGCGCACACGAAAGGCTGCCTTCAGGGCCTATTAGTCCTCCGAATCCTGGGTCATCACACATCGGCAATTTGTTCTCTCAAATCGACTCTTCGTTTGGTTACCTGGTTGCTGCCAGGTCATTTCAAATATTCTGAACTCGTATCGGAAGCCTGTCACTCTGTTCTTCTTTCTCCGTATCATTCATTCTTTGACTTTGCCTATATCAGTGTCGCTTCTCTCAATGCCTTGAGCTTGTACCACGACACTCTACTCGCCAGGGCAGTTGAGAACGAACCAAAATACAAACCCTTGCTCCCTCAGGCCTTACACTCGTGGTTCACCCGTACATTCGCCGATAATAATCGTCGTTATAGATGGGCTGCAAGAACCCTTGAGCTTATCCGGTTTGTTGAGCTTCTTGTAGAGGTGGCGTTTCGGAGGAAGGTCACCGCAAAGAACCCGTGGAGAGCAGTTGTAGTCCTAGAGGCAGTCAAGTACGAGTAAGTGGGCGTGTGTGTCTCATTGTCCAGATTCTTATATCCATATCTATCGTAGGGCCATGTTCAAACTTATTCTTTTCCGCATCGCATGTCGACCATTAATATCCCCACCTATCCCTGAGCACGATATTGACCCGGAGTGCTTAACCGCCATCGAGGATTTTCTTCTCTCCAAGTGTTGACGACATGGTCTGTAAAACACCCCATGTCACTCATTAAGCCACTGCCATCTCCTGGAGAGTGGATCGCTGAGACATATATCAATATATCAAGTCCGCTGGTTTATGGTTAGATCGCATGTCTTCAACTTTTGCTTCTGCCTGACACTTCACCAGTACTTCTCCTCTCATCTGACTGGGAGTGCAAATCGAGCCAGCAGGTCATGGTTTCCCTTGTTGTCGAGCTTCTATGATGTCATCTGCGTTGTACACCCCCAAGCTCGCCGCTACGCCAAAAAGACATTTGTGTGAAAACAACATGGGGCACTAAACCTTAAAAGGACATGTTGCGAAAATCAAATACAAAAACAGGTTACAGATGTTGAGCGTAGGCGCCAAAATAAGGTGAGCAGATCAATCAATTTCGGGCGTGGATCACACGCTTGCATTTCTTGTGACTACACTATCACTTCCCCGCTATAAATGGAAACCTTCCTCTCCTCTCATGGCCCACCTCCAGTGAATCATTGCCCTCCGAAGAACTCTTCTCTTCACAAATCGCCCGCATAAACTTGTCCTACATGCCTGGTGACTTGTTCTCTCTCACCGCTCAACATTGCCAATCCAATCCCAACTGTAGTACTGAGGTCAGCTCTACACCTTGCAGCCTCTGATATCAGTCATCGTTATCACATATTTCTAGCCCCTGCCTCCGGTTGCTCGTCCAAATAATGAGCTCTCGTCAAATGAGCCCCTTCCAGGCTCACCGTTTATTGGTCCCTACACTGCTACGAACCACACCATTTTTGAGCCTACCTCCCAATACATTAGTAATATGAGTTATCACGATCCTTCCCCCCAGGTTACAGTTAGTTATCAAGTGTTTTTTGCCTTCGTTCTTCCCTAGTTGATGACAACTTCCCCCCCAGGGTGTTGGAGAACAGTACACATATCAAGGCAATGAGGGTGTCGGTCACAATTACCCTCCTATTGGGACTGCTGGGCATGTCTCTGATCTGCGCATTGCTCCTGGTCCACCTCGACCAGAGTACTATCCTCCACTCCCCCCTGTATATGTTTGTCTTTCCCTCTACTAAGTACATATGTAGATATTCTGACAGCGTTTGTGGCCACAGGGCATACCAGCTGATGACATCATTGACCACGGACTCCCTCCACCCAATGTAGCAGTCCCCCCTGGAGGAATTCCTGCCCTGGCACCTTTCGGAATGTCAGCTGAGGAAGAGCTCAGGTAGCTTGCTACCAGATACGTCCAAAACCCTTACTTGCGTGTCGATAACGTTTGCGTCCGCCGTCACTCTGGTAAAGTCAAGGTAATGATTTTGCTTGAGCTGGATGACATGGCCTAAATAGTAAATATACACTTAACGAGCCGAATTGTGTTGCACCTTCGTTATATCCGTTGTTCGATGAGCAGGGCATTAGTCACTGCATAACAGTTTGTGGATCCGATTGATGTTGGAGTAAGGAATATATAGAGTTTTGCTGCGTGTCTTTGAAGTACGTGAAGACAGAAGCGTGATTATCGCAAGTATGTATATCCACCTGAGTTGGGTGATAGGCGGATCAGGATGGCGATAGTCAGAAGAAACTCTTTGGATAAAAGAAAAGGGGGGATGCTGTTGGCTGTGTGAACCTTTACGTGTATTCAGATTCAGGATCAGCCACCTTGGCAAATAACGTATAATAGATACATCAATAAGCAAGCATCTAGTGTCCACAAAGTCTATGTTACCTGGAAAGTTCTGCCACATCGCCTCCTCCGCTACCATCCGCTCTGCAGGCACCGCCACACACGGGGGCACCCCAGTGCGTAGCCTAGGCACATATGCGGAAACCGCCGCGCCCCCGTCACCTGTCCTAAAGCTGAGCCCAATCACTACGCAATCGCGACGTGTAGCAGCCCGTGAAGGCACAGAGATTCAAGAGAGAGTGTAGGAAAATGGCGCTATTCCGCCTGAAGCAGGTCAAGAACAGCCACAAGACACTCCCATGTGGCGTGGTAACTGCGTAGCCCTCGTGGAAGTGAAGTCTATGCTTCCCGACATCTGCTCTGCAGAGAGGAGAGAGGGGAGGAGGTAAGCTTGTGGTGAAAAAAATGGGACGGACAGAGTTCATTGAGCTACTAGTATGTGATGTCATTTGGCCTGAAGCGCTGGCTGAACAGATAGGCTACTAGCACCAGGAGAGGCACTTCTCGACAGTAAGTCGGTTGCCCCTTCTCGTCGTACGGTTTCTATGGGAAACGAGCACGATCGAACGATGCTTGCGTTCTCCCAAAAGCGCATCACTGTATTCTTGCACCTGAGACCTGTTTGGGAGCATGCTACGCCAGGATAATGAGACACCTGCCCGCCGATAGAAAGGCGTGGCCGTGAGTACGTCGTCTTGGTATCTGTCCTCCCACGAGCGCGATTCGCGTATGCCGTCCTGGCACCGCATGACCAGTGACTTGCAGCAACATGGGAGAGGAACAGGTCGAAGGGGTAGCCAGTATTTCACCACTGATGGTCACAGGAGACGTAGGGTATATAGTGCATGTTGCGTACAATCCCAGTGACTGCTAGAGCAAGCCGGCTGATTCCACGGGCCACGCAGAGACCACATCATCTATCTCCAGCTATCACCTTGAGATCTTGAGAGCTTAGACAAACCAACTCGCTCAACAAAGAGTCACGTGGACATACGGGGGTTCGGTAGATGGCATGGACACATTGGGTGATGGAAGACGGCTCATCAGACGTCGTTGATGCACTCTACAAACATGAGCAGATCTTTTCACACGACAGCGCCCTGTATCATGAGTGGCTCAGGGTACGTTGTTAGGCGTTCCGAGTCCGCAAGGCGGCTCAGCGAATTGGCTTGGAGTGTCTGGGGTCCGTTTTTCCAAGTCAATTGACGTTCGAGATCGAGTTCAACATTGGCAACTCCGCGCGCTTCCGCGATGCATTGGCTGGTATCTCGGGTTCCCCGTACAGGACCGGATGGGAACCGTAATTTGCGGAAAATAAACGTACGCGTTTCTAGTTTCTACTGTAATATAATTACGTTAATGGAGCCATTACATAATGAGCACTATGCGCTGAAAAATGTGCGATGACGATGTTTTCTTCGCCCTTACCTCGTTTGGGATCTGAGATTTCAACTGCCTAACAAGACTGTCTATTGATACGACGGTAATTAGACACACATCTGACTGATTCTGACATCAAGGGAGCAAACTTGGTCACCGTATAGTTAACGTCTCAATAGGTCATCAAGGCCGCTGCCGCCGTCTTTGCTAGCTTCATTTCTCTTTTCTTCAGGCTATATCTCTCACTGACAAGGTGCGTCACGGTGCGTATTTTTCCCGAGATTCATATTTCATCGATTTCATCCCTTGCTTTACCTAACAAGATCCTCACTTATCTCCCTCTCTGATCTCCCTCTCCATTATCCAACCTCTCTCACTCGTTCTCCCTAAGCCCATTGTTTGTATGCTCGAGTCAGGCGAAATCTCGATTGCGCCTCAAAGACCCAGCTCCTTTGACTGAGCGCTCTTGCAAAATCCTCAGCTGTTAGTCAGGTCGAAATAACAAGCTCATGTGTGACCGTTGCGGCCACCTGCGTTATCTCGTATTCTATCCCTAAGCGCCATGCCCCAGCGTAATTACAACAAAACGCCTCACGCCGACAAATTCATGATTGTTCTAACCTCGAACCGCCAGAAACCCAGAAACAGAAGTCCAATTTCCCATTCCCCTCTCACCTTTTCCATGCGCCGACGCGCTGACATCTCATTTTAGATACCAAAATAATGTTATAACGCCTGTAAAGCAGTTGAAAGTTAATTGCTCCCGATGTTGCAGCCATTCCAACACGTGCTTCATCTGCTCCCGCAACAGGGTGCCTAGCCATCCCCCGCACGCCTATCCGTTGGGAGGGGCCCTCGTGCCACACTCGGCTTGGTTCACCAGGAAGGACACACGCCCGCAGCTTATCTCATCCTCTGTCTACTTATCGTACTGTCTCTCGTAATCGCACCTCCTCTGCTGCCCTGTTCCTCTCTTGGCCCTCGAATTCTCCTTCCCCAATTCCACCGTTCATCGTTTTGTTGCTCAACGCCGATTTTCCTTCCTGGTAGGTTAACGATCAGATCAGATCATCGCGAGAGTATTCTACAGATTCATGGCGTCGTGCCACCTGCACAATCAATACCACCCGCAATGCCACGATCGAAACCACGCTTCGTCTGGCGATTCGTCTTCCTGGGACCACCCAACATACTTTCCGGTCATTTGCCTCTGGTCTATCTACCTCACCATCCAATCTCCTTTTTCTGATCTCAATCCGAAAGTTATCGTCCTGTTCCGAATCCTATTCTCGCTTCTATGCCATGTCCATACCTCGTCATTCCCATCTCCGAGAGTATATACTGGTTCCCCTGTATATGCTTTCTTCTCCCTCTACGGCGTGCATGTGGAGTTATTCTGACTGGTTCTATAACTCACGGTGGTCCATACAATGGCGCTATGGTTGGCACGCACCTCTGCTACCAAACATAGAAAGCTCCACCGAGGGAATCCCCCCAGGTCCTCTGCTTGGGAAGGCGGCCGCTCTTGTAGAGGGTCAAGGTAATGATTTTTCTTGAGATGGAGGACATGGGATAAATGTATGCTGTCGATACCGAATCGCATGCACTTTGTGGCTTCACGTCAAAGAGCAGAGTATCTACCCCTTCCACAATACAGTATGATTTCTTTGAGTTGTCTGGTGAATCGAGATGGCGATAGAATCAGAAGAAAGGTCTTGGATATAAAAGAAAAGGGGGTGGATATACCTACTTGCGATAATCACGCTTCTGGCTTCTCGTACTTCAAACAAACACAGCAAAATTCATATATTCCTTATTCCAAAAACAATCAGACAGCCCAGATCCACAAACTGTTATACAGTGACTAATACCTGCTCTTCGGAACAACGGATACAACGAAAGCGCAACACAACTTGGCTATAGTTAGGCCTTGTCATCCAGCTCAAGCAAAATCACTACCTCGACCTTACCAGAGCGACGGCGGACGCAAACGTTATTGACATGCAAGTCAGGGTTTTGGACGTATCTGGTAGCAAGCTGCCTGAGCTCTTCCTCAGCTGGCATTCCGAAAGGTGCTGGGGCAGGAATTCCTCCAGGGGGGACTGCTACGTTGGGTGGAGGGAGTCCACGGCCGATGATGACATCAGCTGGTATGCCCTGTGGCCACAAACGCGGTCAGAATATCTGCATATATACTTTGTAGAGGGAAAGACAAACATATACAGGGGAAAGCGGACGATAGTACTCTGGTCGAGGTGGATCAGGAGTAATGCGCAGATCAGAGACATGTCCAGCAGTCCCAGTAGGAGGGTAATGGTGACCGACACCCTCGTTGCCTTGATATGTGCACTGTGCTCCAAAGCCCTACGTAGGGGAATGTCATCGTCAACGAGGCAGAATGAAGGCGGACGAATACATGATAACTAACTGTAACCTGGGGGGAAGGATCATGAAACCCTATATTACCCATATTGCTATTGTATTGGGAAGTAGGCTCGAAGATGGTGTGGTTCACAGCAGTGTAGGGACCGGTAAACGATGGGCTTGGAAGGCGCTCATCTGGCGAGAGATCACCATTTAGACCAGTAACAGCGGGCTGTGCCTAGAAATATGCGACAATGAAGACTAAGATCAGAGGGTGCAAGGTGTAGAGCTGACCTCGGTACTTCGGTTGGGATTGAATTGGCCATGAGGAGCACTGGGAGAAAACGATTCACCATGCATGTAAGACGGGTTTATGAGGGCGAGTTTGTGAAGGGAAAGGGTCCTTTGAGGAGCAATGATTACCAGAGGTAGGCCATGAGAGGAGCAGAAAGACCTCCTTTTATAACGGAGAAGTGATAACGTAGTTGCAACAATATAGACGCGTAGGCATCAAGTGTGAAAAAACAAGACCGAATCCCGTTACAGACAGCGCCAGCTGCGCCACCATGGAAGGAGCGTGTCAACAATCTTATTTGAGGACATCCTAGGAACGTTTAAGACATCCTAGGAACGGTTGAGACATCCTAGGAGCGGTCGAGAAATCCTAGGAGCGGTCAAGACATCCTAGGAAGCGGTCAAGACATCCTAGGAAGCGGTCAAGATATCCTAGGAACGGTCAGGACATCCTAGGAACACGGTCAGGACATCCTAGGAACGGTCACGTGATGGTTCTAGGTCCGTGCCAAAAAGATCCAAACCAAAACTGGGGGGGCTCCTTGAACCGCGACGACCACCAGGTCCGGTTTTCCCACGGTTTTCTGGGGCAAGGATTGGCGATAAGACATCAAGGAGACTGCTGCAATGCCAGTAGCCTCCAGGTCATCGCCTTCGAACACCCTCGGCCCCCCCACACACAATATAACACAACATAAAAACGAAATAACACTACAACAAATCCATTAGACTCCTCTCTTACATAGTCTGTACACACCACAACAGTGAGGAGTTTTTCCGCTGCAGCCACCTCACCTAGGGTCCTTTCTCCTGCCCGACGCCCCAGGACTGACAGCACACCATATAAGCTACATAAGATGACCACAATCCCCCCCACCCATAGACAGGAGATCCCCCGCTGAAACAAAGAACGGTACCAACAACGCACTGACCCTATGAGCCACTTGGGCCACACCCCCACCTCATGCTCACTTGATCACTGCCACCCCAAAAATTTCCCCTTGTTCAGAAGGCTGAGCGCTGAACCCCAATCCTCTGACCCCTTACATGCCTGTCAAAGGGTCTCATTAACAACCCCGAAATTGCCATTGCCCCATCAGCCACTCCCTCCCCCTATCAACTAGTAACACGAGACAAACAATCACATCATTGAGTAATTAACACTTGGGAACCTGTATTGAAACGAGAAGACCAACAATTGAAATTATAGTGAGGTTTTAGTGGGTAGGAGGCCGCCCCGAACGGTCTGAGTCCCACACTGTCCCTTAACGGGGTCGTGCTTAACTGCATTTTCTTCCTCACCCGGCCTCCGGACCGGCTACAGCGTCGATTAGATAAAGCTGATGGTAAATCTCCTATTATCTAACTATTTTATTTTTAGTACCTAGTAACAAGTTAGACTACTAAAAATAAAAGCGCTTTCCAAAAAAAAAAAAAAGATCCAAACCAAAACTGGCATTCGGCTTATGCGGCGTTCTACGTCAGTCATACAGTATCGCGTTGAGAGCCTGAGCATGCATGTTCCGTTCCCAACTGCTAGTAAATGTCATCGTTCACATAATGGCCCACCTCCAGGCAATCGTTGTCCTTCGTTCCCTTCACAAAGTGGCCTTCATAAACCCGTCCTAAATGCCTATTAATAGTGAATGGTTCTCTCTCAATATAATACTGGTTACTAATCCAACTCTATCCCCAGCACCGAGGTCAGCTCTGCACCTTGCAGCCTCTCATCTCAATCTTTACTGTCGCATCTTTCTAGGCCCCGCCTTCCGTTACTCGTCAAAGTACTGAACCCTCATCAAACGAGCGGCTTCAGGCCCATCGTTTACCGGTCCCTGCACTGTTATGAACCACGCCGATTTCCTATTACACTAGTAATATGGGGTATCGTGACCCTTCCCTCAGGTTACAGTTAGTTATTTTTTTTTTGGCTTCATTCTTCCATCGTTGACGGCGGCTTCCCCCAATGGTATTGGAGAACAGCATACATATCAAGGCAACGAGGGCGTCGGTCGTCTCTTTCCTCATGTGCAGCCGTGACTCTTGACATGTTCTTCCTCCGGTTCCTTACATCTGCTTCCTCTGACAGCATGCTTCATTTCCATATTTGGGTAGTTCGACGGCAATACGTGATCGCTGAGCTAGCTGCCTTTGCTCCATCGACGAGGACATCCGCAGAGATAAGATGCTTCGGGGGAGGTGACTAAGTACGCATGGAGTTCATGCGTTCCGAGTCCGCAGGCAGCTCAGATCCTGATTGGCTTGGAGTGTCTGGGGTCTGTTTTCCCAAATCAATTAACGCAGTTTCGGACCGAGTTCAACAACTCCGCGCGCTTCCGCGAGGCATTGGCTGGTATCTCGAGTTCCCCGTAGAGGACCTGATGGGAACCGTAATTTGGCGGAGATAAACGTACGCGTGGGTACGCCCCCCTCTTGACATGCAACGTCCCTTGGAGAGCGATAAGCTCTCCACTCCGACTGCCAGTGCTTCTGCAGGCTTGTTATACCGATGTAGTCACGGATCTCCTCTACATCTACGTGTCTCTTTTTTGAGCAAGTTGGAGTGTCCCGGATGAAGGAACTACCGCTGAGCTCTCGAGTTGATGGCCAAAGATAGGCTACGTGGATCTCAGACCCTTCCCGTAGAATCAGCCAGATTGTGTTCTCACAGTGCCCTCTCAGCTGATCGCATTAGACTACCGCCTGGCTTCTCGTACTCGCTTTCTGCACTAGACACTGAAATCGTACGCAATATACAGTTATCTGCCACCACGTCTCCTGTGACCGTCAGTGGCGAAATACTGGCTACCCCTCTGACCTGTTCCTCTCCCATGTTGCAGGTCCACTGACCATGCTGTGCGAGGACAGCCTGCTCGAACGGCGTCGGTGGGAGGATAGGTACCTCATAATCTGCGAAAATCCGATATTGAGGGTATGTACTTTGCGATGCAGAGCGAACTTATTTTATATATGATGCGCTAGCGCCAGCACCGTTCGATCCTGCTCTTTGCCCACAGAAACCGTACCACACGAATGGGCACTGTTGTAAGTACCTCCCCTGGTGTTATAGCCTCTCTGTTCGGCCAGCGCTTCTGGCCAAATGACATCACACAGCGCAATGAACATCCTGCGTCGGATTTTTCACCACGAACATACCTCCGCCCCTCTCTCCTCTCTGCAGAGCAGATGATCGGAAGCGCTACTTCACTCCCACATGCATCGGGCTGCAAAGCTGCAACCTTCCCCTTCGGTGCTGTACTGTATGGAAGCGTCCACATTTTATTCCAATCAACGTGGTTTCAGGCTTTGTCTATTGCACCCATGTGCTCGCGGCCTCTACCGCAAGTAGGACATTTTTCCTCGGTCAGCGCAACTACAGTACTGTCAAGAAGTGTCACTAATGCGCCATCACTACAGATTTTCTTCCAATTGAACTTGAAGCCTGTGTATTTAATTAGCTGGTAGGTAGAATGTGACGTATGTCGTGGTTGGTGGGTCTTTCGAATTCATCTACTTGAAGCCGTTATGGTATGCCGGAATGGCCCAGGGCAGGGAGGTTACAAAGTACGGCCCGCATTGCACTGTGTCCGCAAGGCAGGCAGCGGCTCGGCTGCCTGGTATATCGGGTCCCCGTATAGACGTCATGAGCCGCACTCCTGGGCAGGCTGGTTCGGACGGCCCGACCGGTATCTCGGGTCCCCCGTGAGCGCTGCACTGGACCTAATTTTCAAACGGTTTGATATTGATCTCGTCGACTTCAGCTCTGGCAAGATTGCGACTACGCTATCGCTTCCCCCCCTATAAAAGGAGTTCTTATATCCTTTTATCTGTTTGCTTATCACTTAGATAGTTAGCACGCGGTATCGTAAGGGCACTGCGATGCAGCTACCAACTCGCAACAGCGGCTTCAGATCAAGCGCGACGGCGCAGGCCCGATGGGCGTTGGAACGTCGACCGACGCCACTACCTGATGGCCGACGCTACTTAAAGTTTTCTTTGGGTATTTTCTTTAAGCATCCCTATTGCTCACTTAGAGACGCGTGGGGTCGACATACACCATCTATATCCTTAAGGTATAGACTAGAATAATGAGTATTTTGTTGTAGATAAGAGGTCGGGGCAGCGACCCTCGACTCGACAGTTTCCAAAAAACCATCTTTCTTCCTCTCGAGTGACGCGCAATCACACCTCTGCAGTCACCTACTTCGAAGAAATGAAGCGAAACCTATATATTTCCTTATTCTTTCAATCAAACAGCCCAGATTCACAACTGTTGGGTTAGAACTAATACTCTGCTCTTTAAACAACGGATAAACGACAGCTCGGTTCATAATTGAGTTTACATTTATGCCATGGCATCCAGCTCAAGCAAAATCATTACCTCGACTTTACCAGAGCGACGGCGGACGCAAACATTATCGACACGCAAGTCAGGGTTTTGGACGTATCTGGTAGCAAGCTGCCTGAGCTCTTCCTCAGCGGACATTCCAAAAGGTGTTGGGGCGGGAATTCCTCCAGCGGGGACTTCTACGTTGGGTGGAGGAAGTCCATGGCCAATGACGTCGTCATTAGGCGTGCCCTGCGGCTACAAAAGCCGTCAGAATGACAGCATCTGTACTTGGTAGAGGGAAAGACGAACATATACAGGGGCAAGTGGAGGATAGTACTCTGGTAGGAGTGGACCAGCAGCGATGTACAGATCAGAGACGTGTCCAGCAGTCCCAGTAGGGGGGTAATGGTGACAGACACCATCGTTGCCTTGATATGTGTGTTGTTCTCCAACACCCTGAGGGGAAGCCATCATTAATGAGAGAAGAACGAAGGCAAAGTATAGGGGATAACCAACTGTAACCTGAGGGAGAAGGTCATGATACCCCGTGTCGCTAGTGTATTGGGAAGTAGGCTCGAAACTGGTGTGGTTCATAGCAGTGCAGGGGCCGGTAAACGATGTGCCTGGAAGCAGCTCGTTTGATGAGATTTCATTATTTGGGTGAGTGACAGGAGGCAAGGCCTAGAAATATGTGGCAATGAAGACTGAGATCAGAGGCTACAAGGTGCAGAGCTGACCTCGGTGCTGGGGATGGATTTGGATTGATGATAAGGAGTATTGAGAGAGAGTAAATCACTAGGCATTTAGGACGGGTTTATGTAGGCCACTTCGTGAAGGGAAGGTAGAGGGGAAATAATGGCCTGGAGTCGTCCTTATATAGAGGAAGAGAGGTAGTCAACATGGCGAGCAAGGACTTTCCATGAGCCCCGCTTAAACGGGCGCTACGCCACATTCACTGTAACCGGAAGATGGAACCTTACAACGCGCGATGAGATGGACGACTGTAAGTGCGATAGGATCGTGTGCTCCAGCAG
Source organism: Lactifluus piperatus (assembly GCA_003315875.1). Classification (NCBI taxonomy): domain Eukaryota; kingdom Fungi; phylum Basidiomycota; class Agaricomycetes; order Russulales; family Russulaceae; genus Lactifluus; species Lactifluus piperatus. Next base: position 36,816 of record QFDX01000304.1, on the reverse strand, counting down.
TTTGGCTCAACCAATCAAAAGCAAGAGGCACCAATATGCAGGCTGGTCATGTTCGGGCTCGATGGGAGAATAACCTGCCAGTGAATGCCGGACCCCAGGCACCGCTGTGCAGGAAGGTCTCGCAGTTTTACCCGGACTCGGGAGGTGGGCAGAACCAAACCTTCATCGCCTTGGTGGAACATGTTTTCATGCTGGTATGTGTTATCTCGAGACCCTTCGCGATTCTTCTTCGAATCTTCGTGTTAAACGTTTCACCGTGAATGAAGGAACTAACCGGCTGTGGCTATCCGGTGTACGAAAGCTGATTCGCTTTTTGTCAGCTTCCGTCCAGATCAGCCCCTCATTGAAAAAGATACCCCCTCCGTCTCCGTCATGACGCATGACAGTGGAAAGTCAAACGGCTCGGCTCTCGTCTCCCGTAGGACTGTTCCTTGTAGCTGTCTGTTAGTCTTTGCATCAGCCCGTTTGGCTGTGGTTGTTTCAAGTCCGTCTTGAGCCTCACGAGATATATAAGGATGGAAGCCGTCTCAAGTCATGTCCAGTTCTCGACCTTCACGACAAATTCCCTCGAGATTTATGGGTGTGAATACAGAAACTTTAGATCCAATCCAGCATTCACGGCCTCCGCCTCTTGCGTCTTGAGCTCCATAGGGTATGTAAGGTGTTTGCGAACTATGATGACACTTCGCCTCTAAGCCAGGCGCCCTTCCATCACATCGCGGACTAAGTTATGAGCGCTATGAGCGCTGATACTAGTACGTGTGACCGTGATTACGTAGTACCAACGTGACGTGGACCACTACAAGTTTCAAACACCTCAATAGACAAAGTGATAGAATGTCCTGCTTTCGTGGATCGACTCCACTGCTGATTGCCATGGAGTACAGCGGTCACCTTCCCTCTACTTTCCCCCTTCTTAAATCATTTGTTACAAGAGACTCTGGGATTCCACAGGGCGCACAATCCTTTCTACATCCTGTTGCTACTACGCCACTCGGGCCCGCTGTTCTAGACTGTTCCTCCTTCCCACCTATTTCAGAGGCAAAATTTTTCAACTCCCACGCCCATCAAAGGCACGCCGACGCGCAAGTTACCCACCAAAAACTTCGTTCCTCCTTTCAAGGCGGGCATGCGACCCGGCGGATTGGGACATACACAACTGAGGGCCCGCCACGAAGCAGAGAGGGTCAGCACTGTGTCGACACTCGGTACAGATGGGGCACCATCTAGGAGGCACACCAGAACTCGGTTGTTCGACCTTGGTATGTGACGATGGCCATGCGCTCGCCGGTAATCCTGACGTAGCCCGTAGCGGTTCCACGTGACAGAAGGACGTTGGTCTCACCCCTGGATGCACGGCCCTGAGGACCTTACAAACATGGAAATGTGAGTTCTTTTGCTTGACATCGTTCATTATTTGTAACGACCATACGGACATCAGAGCAACCTCAGCCCGAACCCCGTTATTCAATATAGATTCCGTCTTTCTTCCCAGGGCGGGTCGGATGCTAATTCTGTCCCCCCTACATCCGAGGACCCGTCAATGCGTTCCGAGAACTGAAAGCTATTGGTGACAATTTAGTCACGCAGGAATGGGTCGATAATCACTGGTCTCTCATTCTCTGGAAGCTAGTTGGAATGGCTGCTCTTGACGTAGAGAGCGAGCTCGATGTGAATCGGAAGCGATGGAGCTGGACAGACAATGCGCCAATTGCGATATCGGTACGCTTCTTGGATCTTCGATGACACCTACCGAGTTTTTACCCACAGCTATGAAAAAGAGCTTAATGGGGGCACGTCCAGCACTTCGTCTTATCGTTGCACAGGATACCCCCGCAGGTCTCCACATGATTCTTTGTCTCTCGGGCATCACCTGGCCAGAAAGTGGTACCGACAAGGATGGCTTACCGGTTGTGCCCCACCCAACGCTTGAACTCACAGACGGTTGGTATCGCTTGCGGGCGCAAGTGGACGACGTACTCGCTCGTGCGGCACCTCGAGGCATGATTCGTTTTGGACGTAAGATCGGTCTCTGGCGCATCGGTGCGTTTTCTGCCCCTGCTGCAGAGCAGGCAAGGAACTCATTCGCATGACCTAGATTCCACGCGGTGCAGAACCTTGTGAAGTGTTGGAAGCATATGACAAAGTCGAACTCAAACTGACAGGCAACGGGACCCATCTCGCGCCTTGGCACGCTAAGCTTGGCTTCCAACCGCATCCCGCAATAGCCACGCTTCACAAACTCTCCCCCGAAGGTGGATCTGTCCCGTGTCTCGAATTGGTTGTGACCAAGGTCAGCGCTTTCATGTAATTTTAGCGGGTCAATACAATTGATCAGACATAGGCTTATCCTATCGCGTTCCTCGAATTTCATAAGGATGCAGATGGGAAAATCACGCGCTCGGCTCCCAGGCCGGAGAAAGAGGAGCCGGCAACCCACGACGCTTGGATTGTAGGTTTCTGAACATAATAGTTGGTGATTCCACTTACACTGGCTCAGCGGAAACGTGAGCGCGAGTATCAGCGGCTTCTGGGGGAATCAGTGGACAAGCAACGGCTTTTTCTCGACTGGGCTCAACGATTCGAAACTAAACCTGGCTCATGGCATCCAGGAGACGACGGTGCGTTCCTAGCTTCTTCACCTCGTCTTCCTACATCCCAATTTATGACGCAGAGGACATGCCGGGACATATTGAAGCAATGTTTGATGAGTGCGAATACTCATCCGACCCCAGTGCGGTGTTGCGTCGCACTAGCAGAGCTGAAGCTGGCTGGCTTGCGCGCTTCACTCGGCAACGCGCCGATCAGGAACGCGAAACTCTTCAGCAGGAACTTGAGTGCGAGTTGCAGGTATGGCAGCGCCTAGATACTCGTCCATTCATCAAAGCGCTTAAGGGGATGCCCTCTTAGTCTATATGTCCTCCGCGCGAAGTGCGCAACTTCCGCGTACTATTAATGCGCGATGCCCACACGACACGAAGGCCTGCGCGTCGTCTAGTTGAGCTCACGGTCTGGGACGTGCTATCGCTGGCATTCGACGGATCCCCTGCCGGACAATTCAAGGAGAACCAACGCTTCCAGGTCAGTCTTGTGTCCAGCGTCCAATGACTTTTCTCGCGCTAAAGCGGGGTGGTTCCTCACTTGCTCTTCACTTCTGTAAACTTAGGTTACGAATCTGTTTCCAACGCAGAAGAGCGCGTGGATGGATCGTAGTGTGGAGGGTTCACGTGTGTATCTCAGTACGAGCAAAATTTCACGATGGACTAAATTGTAGGATGTAATTTGTACTGTCCAAATGGAGATTCAATGGGTGCGATGATAAGATGTCCCTAAGCAGCATGGGCCAAAGGCCGCAGGCGGACAGAAATATAAGATGTCGTTCTTCATTCTTTGAAAGCTACGAGCTGTCAGTTTCAAGTCACGACTGCTCACGTAAGGAAACTACCTAAGCTTCGTCTGGCCACGTGCAAGCGGCTCACGCGCTCACGGTTGACTCGTTGACGCCCCACGCTCCTCTTGACCCGCTCTCACAGACTACGCGAACTACTGTGGGAGACACTACTGGAATGGTTTTTAGCCACGTGTCTCTTTTTTGGGCAAGTTGGGGGTATCCTGGGTGAAGGAACTACTGCTGAGCTCTCGAGGCGACGCCCCAGGATAGGCTAGTGGATCTCGGACGCTTGACCCGTGGAATCAGCCAGACTGTGTTCCCGCAGCTCCCTCTCAGCTGATCACACTGGACTACCGCCTGGCCTCTCGTACTCGCTTTCTGCACTAGACACTGAGACCGTACTCAACATACATTTATCTGCACTACGTCTCCTGTGACCGTCAGTGGCGAAATACTGGCTACCCTTCTGACCGGTTCCTCTCCCATGTTGCTGCAGGTCTACTGGCCATGCAGTGGGAGGACAGGTACAAAGATAGAGCGCCCAATAACTACGTCATTCTGTCGGCGCGCAGGTACCTCATAATCTGCGAGAATCCAATATGGAGGTTATTTACTTCGCGATGCAGAGCGAACTTATATATGAAGCGCTTTTACAAGAACACAAGCACCATTAGATACCGCTCTTTTCCCACAGAAACCGTACGACAAGAAGGGGCAACTGACTTACTGTCGAGAAGTGCCTCTCCTGATGCTAGTAGCCTCTCTGTTCGGCCAGCCCTTTGGCCAAATGACATCACATTTTCACCACAAACATATATCCGCTCCTCTCTCCTCTCTGCAGAGCAGATGATTGCCACACGAGGGCCGTGCAGTTCGCGCGCCACATGGCGGTGTCTCGTGGCTGTACCTGATCTGTTTCGTAAGGCCTCTTTCCTACTACGCCCAATCTCGTATCTCTGTCTCTGCATGGGTTCGGCGTAGCAGCCTTCCTCGCTGCTGACGCTATCGGTGCAGCTACACGTCGCGATTTCGTAGTAATTGGGTTCAGCTTTAGGACGGGCGACGGCGGCGCGACTGTCTCCGCATATACGTTCCTAGGCTATACGCTGGGGCGCCCCCAAATGTGGTGGTGCCGGCAGATCGGATGGTAGCGTAGGAGACAATGTGACAGAACTTTTATCATAGATAACATAGACCTTGTGGACATTAGATGCTTGCTCACTGATGAACCTATCACACATTATTTGTCAGGTGGTTGATCCTGAATTTGAATATACGTAAGGGTGCACACAGTAATACAACGGGGTCATCCCCCATTTCTATACTAAGGCCTTTCTTCTGACTATCGCCATCCCACTCCGCCTGTCACCCAAATCAGGTGGATAGATATATGTACTAATCGCAACTATCACACATCTCCAAGACTTCAGAGAAATGCAGTGAAATCCATATATTTCCATATCCTTTCGATCAGACAACTCGGGTCCACAACTGTTAGGCTAGGAGTAATACTCTGCCCTTTAAACAACGGATACAACGAAAGGAGAACACAATTAAGCTTATACTTAGGCCATGTCATCCAGCTCCAACAAAATCATTACCTTGAATTTACCAGAGCGGCGACTGTGCCTCACACGAACCCTATCGACACGCAAGTCAGGGTTTTCAACATATCTGGTAGCAAGTCGCCTGAGCTCTTCCTCTGCGGACATTCTGAAGGGCGCTGGGGCGGGAATACCTCCAGAGGGGACTACTACGTTGGATGGAGGAAGTCCATGGATAATGGCGTTGTCATTTATGCCTTGTGGCTACAAATGTTGTCAGAAGAACAGCATATGTACTTGGTAGAGGGAAAGACAAACATATACTGGGGAAAGTGGAGGATAGTACTCTGGTTGAGGTGGACCAGGAGCGATGCACAGGTCAGAGTTGTTTCCAGCAGTCCCAGTAGGAGGGTAATGGCGATCGACACGCTCGTTACCTTGATATGTGCACTGTTCTCCAAAACCCTAGGGGAAGGTCGTCGTCAACGAGGGTAACATGAAAGCAGAAGAATAAGAGATAACTAACTGTAACCTGGGGAGAAGGGTCACGATAGCGCATATGACTAGTGTATTGATAAGTAGGCTCAAAAATGGTGTGGTTCATAGGAGTGTAGGGAGTAGTAAACGATGAGCCTGGCAGATGCTCATTATTGGTATTAATAACCGCAGGAGGCGGAGCCTAGAAATATATGAGGATGAAGACTGAGACCAGAGGCTGCAAGGGTACAGAGCTGACCTCAGTACTGGAGATGGAATCGGATGGGTCATGAGGAGTACTGAGAGAGAACAATTCACTAGGCATTTAGGTCAGGTTTATGTGGAAGAGATCTCTTAAGAGCAATGATTGCCTGGAGGCGGGCCATAACAGAAGCAGAGAGACCTTCCTTTTATACTATACTAGTAGGGGAGGGAGTGGGGAATGGGTATGTACATACAACGTTCAGTGCAGCGGTGTTGTGCGGTCCGCACGATCCCGAAACTCAAAGTAGTGGCACGGACAACTTCCTGTGTGGCGTGAACAACTCCAAGCCACAGGGCTGTAAATGCAACCACGTGATCGCTTCCATCGGTAAGTAAACTATAACCGTTTGGGATCTGAGATCTGAGATCCCAATCCAAGTTTAATGTTTACTAGTATGTTATCCCTCGGGTTCTCCTTCTCCTATGCCACCGTCCATTGTTTTGTCACTCGACGTTGATGGCCCTTCCTGGTGGGTTAACGATCAGATCAGATTATCGCGAGAGTACTCTACAGAATCTTGGCGTCATTCCACCTGCGCAATCAATACCACCTGCAATGCCAAGATCGAAACCACGCTTCGTCTGACGATTTGTCTTCCTGGGGCCACGCAACATGCTTTCCGGTCATTTGCCCCTGGTCTATCTACCTCACCCTCCAATCTCCTTTTTTGATCTCAAACCGAAAGTTATCGTCCTGTTCCGAATCCTATTCCCGCTTCTATGCCATGTCCATATCTCGTCATTCCCATCTCCGAGAGTATATACTGGTTCCCCTGTATATGTTTTCTTCTCCCTCTATGGCGCGCATGTGGAGTTATTCTGACTGGGTCTATAACTCACGGAGGTCCATACAATGGCGATATGGTTGGCACGCACCTCTGCTACCAGACATAGAAAGCTCCACTAGGGGAATCCCCCCAGGTCCTCTGCTAGGGAAGGCGGCCACTCTTGCAGAGGGTCAAGGAATGATTTTGTTTGAGATGGAGGACATGGGATAAATGTATGTTGTCGATACCGAATCGCATGCACTTTGTGGCTTCACGTCAAAGAGCAGAGTATCTACCCCTTCCACAATACAGTATGATTTCTTTGAGTTGTCTGGTGAATCGGTAATGAAATATACTTTCCAATGCGCAAGTTCCAGATAATGCAGACTTTGTGGACACTAGATGTGTGCCTGCTGACGGCTCTATGATGCGTGTATTTGTCAGGGTGAATGATCCTGAGTTTGAAAAGGTAACAGGTCGTACGCTATATGTCATCGCCCCCCCCACTTCCCCCGAGTTGGGTGATGGGCGGATTGGGATGGCGATAGAAAGGTCTTGGATATAGAAGAAAATGTGGTGGATATACCTCTTGCGATAATCATGCTTCTGCCTTCACGTACTTCAGATAAACACAGCGAAACTCATACATTCCTTATTCCAAAATCAATCAGACAACCCAGATCCACAAACTGTTATACAGTGACTAATGCCCTGCTCTTCGAACAACGGATATAACGAAGGTGCAACACAACTTGGCTCGTTAAGTTTTATATATTTAGGCCATGCCATCCAGCTCAAGCAAAATCATTACCTCGACCTTACCAGAGCGACAGCGGACGCAAACGTTATCAACATGCAAGTCAGGGTTTTGGACGTATCTGGTAGCAAGTTGCCTGAGTTCGTCCTCAGTGGACATTCCGAAAGGTGCTGGGGCAGGGATTCCTCCAGCGGGGACAGCTATGTTGGGTGGAGGGAGTCCGTGGTCAATGATGTCATCAGCTGGTATGCCCTGTGGCCACAAACACGGTCAGAATATCTGCATATGTACTTGGTAGAGGGAAAGACAAACATATACAGGGGAAAGTGGAGGATAGTACTCTGGTCGAGGTGGATCAGGAGTGATGTGCAGATCAGAGACATGTCCAGCAGTCCCAGTAGAGGGGTAATGGCAACCAACACCCTTGTTGTCTTGATATGTGTACTGTTCTCCAACACCCTGGGGGGAAGCCGTCATAAATGAGGGAAGAATGAAGGCAAAAAATATTTGATAACTAACTGTAACCTGGGGGGAATGATCATGATACCCAATATTACCCATATTGCTATTGTATTGGGAAGTAGGCTCGAAAATGGTGTGGTTCATAGCAGTGCAGGGACCGGTAAACGATGGGCTTGGAAGGCGCTCATCTGGCGAGAGTTGATTATTTAGACCAGTAACAGGAGGTGGTATCTAGAAATACGCGACAATGAAGACTGAGATCAGAGGCTGCAAGGTGTAGAGCTGACCTCGGTGCTTAGGATGGGATTGAATTGGCCACGGGGAGTGCTGGGAAAGAACGATTCACCAGGCATAGACATGTAGGATATGGTTATGGGGGCGAGTTTGTGAAGAGAAAGGGTTCTTTGAAGAGCAATGATTATCGGAGGTGGGCCATGAGAGGAGCAAAAAGGCCTCCTTTTATAACGGTAGCGTATCTGGCGCCAAGGCTACAGCTGACAGGCTGACCTTGAAGACGACAGGAACTGGACGTAGAGCCGTCCGTCATGTTGCTGTGCAAAGTTTTGACGTTCCTTTTGCGTATCCTCCCCTTACACTCTCCTCTGTTACTCTTTCCTCTGTTACTCTTCCCTCCTTTACACTTTCCTCCGTTTCCACACTTTCCTCCCTTACACTTTCCTCCCTTACTCTCTCCTCTGTTACTCTTTCCTCTGTTACTCTGCCCTCTGTTACTCTTTCATCTGTTACTCTTCCCTCCTTTACACTTTCCTCCATTTCCACACTTTCCTCCCTTACACTTTCCCCCCTTACACTCTCCTCTGTTACTCTTTCCTCTGTTACTCTTCTCTCCGTTACTCTTTCCTCCATTTCCACTCTTTCCTTGCTCTTTCCTCCCTTACTCTTCCCTCCGTTACTCTGCCCTCTCTTACTCTTTCCTCCATTTCCACTCTTTCCTCCCCCTCCCCCTCCCCAACCCCCTCTGTACAACTATCACCAATGCGCATGAACGGGCCACCTTGCTGCCTATCAGCTCATTCGACATATCTCCCTCAAGAAAGCATCATACCCAATACCATGCAGGTCCCCGTAATGACATCGAACTGGTTGATGATGTACGGTACAAGTGACAACGTCCATACCTCAATGTTCCCTGGTGCGCACACCAAGCTTGATGATACTATCAAACCTTGTAGACTTAACTTAAGCTCATATGATGCTCTTGAAAAATCACATTGTGAGCACAGTGTTGTGACCGGGCTCACATGCCTAACACCTTCATCACCTTCCGAGCCCGTCGCTCTCGCAGATCTGTACGACGTGGACCCCCCAAGGTATTCCCACTTTCACTTGGCATCGCATGGCCATAAGCGTCTCGCCTCATATGTCTCGTCGAGAGAACCCTCGCCCGCGTCCCGGACCTCCTTCTCCCACTCTGCGACAGACAGCCCACATCCACGCACCGTGTCACAGGGATCGGCAGTCGGTCCCATTGCTCTCGCCTGCTTAGTGAATTGTTCTCTCTCAGTACTCCTCGCTACCCATCCAACTCCAACTCCAGCCCCGAGGTCAGCTCTGCACATTGCAGCCTCTGATCTCAGCTACTTTCGCATATTTCTAGGCCCTGCCTTCCGTTACTCGTCCAATTACTGAACTCTCATCAAACGATCGGGCGTGTTCAGGATTGCGAGCCCAATATCCGCAACACGTGTTGCGGATGTTGCGTTCGCAATTCTCCTTACACCCGATCTCGATCTTTCACCATTGACGCCTACACGCTTGCAGTGTTGCGACTAAGCAATCACTTTCTCGTTATAAATGGAAGTCTTCCTCTCCTCTCATGGTCCACCTCGACCAGAGTACTATCCTCCACTTTCCCCAGTCTTTCCCTCTACCAGTACATATGCATATTCTGACCGCGTTTGTTCTGATTGACATTGGAATAAGGAATATATGGAGTTTCGTTGCGTGTTTTTGAAGTACGTGAAGGCAGAAGTGTGATGCAATGTGTGCGATATCAGATGCCCCTGAGTTGCATGGGCAAAAGGCCGCAGGCGGGCAGAAATAGAAGGGATTATGCCAAGAGCGTGTGAGTTTCAAGTCACGGCTGCTTACGTGAGAAAGATATCTAAACTTCGATCACAATGCACGTGACTCATAGTTGACGTCCACTTGACCGGCTCTCCAGACTACGCGACCTACTTGGCTTGTGGGAGACTACACTGGAATGGCCTTTAGCCTGTTCAATCTATCATCCGAGTGTGCTTGAAGCTTACAATCGATACCACTAGTTATTCAAGTAAGAATAAGGGCACGCCCCCTCCTGACTCCCAACGTCCCTTGCAGAGCGACAAGCTCTCGACTGCGGACTGCTTCTGCAGGCTTGTTATACCGATGTAGTCACGAGTCACCCCTATATATGTGTCTCTTTTCTGAGCAAGCTGGGGTGTCCCGGGTGAAGGGACTACCGCTGAGCTCCCGAGGTGATGGCCGAATATAGGCTACGTGGATCTCGAACCCTTGATTCATGGAATCAGCCAGACTGTGTTCTCACAGTACCCTCTCAGCTTATCGCACTAGATTACCGCCTGGCTTCTCGTACTCGCTTTATGCACTAGACACTGAGATTGTGCAACCTACATTTATCTGCTACCAAGTCTCCTGTGACCGTCAAGTGGCGAAATACTGGCTACTCCTCCGACCTGTTCGTCTCCCATGTTGCTGCAGGTCTACTGGCCATGTGGTGGGAGGACAGGTATCAAGATGGAGCATTAAATAACTACTTCAATCTGTTGGCGGGCACGTACCTCATAATCCTCGAGAATCCGATATTGAGGTTATTTACTTCGCGCTGCAGAGCGACCTTATATATAAAGCGCTTTTACAAAAACGCAAGCACCGTTCGATACTGCTCTTTTCCCACAGAAACCGTACGACAAGAAGGGGCAACTGACTTACTGTCGAGAAGTGCCTCTCCTGATGATAGTAGCTTCTCACTTTGGCTTCTGGCCAAATGACATCACCACAAACATACATCCGCCCCTCTCCTCAGGCTCTCCCGGAGCCGCAGAGCAGATGATTGGAACCGCAGACTTCACTCCCACACTAGGGCCGTGCAGTTCCCGCGCCACATGGCGGTGTCTCGCGGCTATGCCTGATCTGCTTCGGGCGGAATGAAGTTTTTTTCCTACGCCCACTCTCGTATCTCTGTGTCTCTACGGGCTCGACATAGCGGGCTTCCCCACCGACGATGCTGTCGACGACGCAGCGACACGTCGCGATTTCGTAGTGATTGTGTTCAGCTTTAGGACAGGCGACGGGGACGCGACTGTCTCCGGATATACAGGTTAGACGCTGGGCCGCCCCAAATATGGTGGTGCCTGCAGAGCGGATGGTAGCGGAGGAGGCGATGTGGCAGAATTTTACCAGATAACAGACCTTGTAGACATTAGACGCTTGCTTACCGATGTATCTATCACACATTATTTGCCAGGTGGTTGATCCTGAATCTCAATACACGCTAAGGTGCACACAGTCATACAACGGGATTACCCCCTATCTCTATATCTAAGGCCTTTCTTCTGAGTATCGCCATCCCACTCCGCCCGTCACCCAACTTCTCTATTCACCGACTTCAAAGAAACCCATATATTTCCTTATCCTTTCGAACAGACAACTCGAATCCACAACTGTTGTGCTAGGACTAATACTCTGCTCTTTACAGTAAACAACGGATACAACGAAAGCACAACACAGTTAAGCTTATATTTAGGCCATGTCATCCAGCTCTAGCAAAATCATTACCTTGACTTTACCAGAGCGGCGATTGTGCCTCACACGAACCCTAGTAAAATGCGAATCAGGATTTTCAACATATCTGGTAGCAAGCTGCCTGAGCTCTTCCTCAGCCGACACTCTGAAAGGCGCTGGGGCGGGTCCTTGAGAGGGGACCGCTGCGTTGGGTGGAGGAAGTCCATGGATAATGGCGTTGTCATCTGGCATGTCCTGTGGCTAGAAATGTTGTCAGAAGAACAGCATATGTACTTGGTAGGGGGAAAGACAAACATATACAGGGGAAAGCGGAGGATAGTACTCTGGTCGACGTGGATCAGGAGTGATGCGCAAATCAGAGACAAGTCCAGCAGTCCCAGTAGAAGGGTAACGGTGACCGACACCCTCGTTGCCTTGATATATGTACTGTTCTCCAACACCCTGGGAGGAAGCCGTCGTAAATGAGGGAAGAATGAAGGCAAAAAGATAATTGATAACTGACTGTAACCTGGGAGGAAGGATCACGATACCCCATATTACCCATATTACTATCGTATCGGGAAGTAGGCTCGAAAATGGTGTGGCTCATAGCAGTGCAGGGACCGGTAATCGATGGGCCTGGAGGGCGCTCATCTGGCGAGGGTTCATTATTTAGACCAGTGACAGGGGACGGTGCCTAGAAATATGCGACAATGGAGACTGAGATGAGAGGCTGCAAGATGTAGAACTGACCTCGGTGCTTAGGATGGGATTGAATTGGCCATGAGGAGCACTGGGGAAGAACGATTCACCATGCATGTAGGACGGGTTTATGAGGGCGAGTTTGTGAAGGGAAAGGGCCCTTTGAGGAGCAATGATTACCGGAGGTGGGCCATGAGAGGAGCAGAAAGACCTCCTTTTATAACGTAGTGTAGACGCAACAATATGGGCACATAGGCATCAAGTGTGAAAAACCGCGAGGCCAAATGCGCGTTGACTTACCATAATCGTATACTGGGTAGAACTGCGCCACCAAAAAGCTTGATTGACATTGCAAACAATATCATTTTCTAACAATATCGTTTTCTAGGTCCGTCTCCCAAGATCCAAATCGGCATTCCGACCACTTTCCACATCCGTCTTACGGCTCTTACCCCCGTCTATCCCTCTTGAGAGGATGTTCCCAAGTGCTGAAAAATTTCATCATTCTTGTCATGGCCCACCTCCAGGCAATCGTTTCTCTTCTCCCTTCACAAAGTGGCCTACATAAGCCCGTCCTAAATCCCTAGTGAATTGTTCAGTACTCCTCGTTACCAATCCAACTCCATCCCCTAGCACCGAGGTCAGCTCTGCATCTCGAATTGGTTGTGACCAAGGTCAGCACGTTCCTGTAATTTAAGCGGGTCAATACGATTGATTAGACATAGACTTATCCTATCGCGTTCCTCGAGTTTCATAAGGATGCAGATGGGAAAATCACGCGCTCGGCTCCCAAGCCGGAGAAAGAGGAGCTGGCGACCCACGACGCTTGGTCTGTAGGTTTCTGCACATAATAGTTGGTAATTCCACTTATACTGGTTCAGCGGAAACGTGAGCGCGAGTATCAGCGGCTTCTGGGGGAATCAGTGGACAAGCAAAGGCTTTTTCTCGACTGGGCTCAACGATTCGAAGCTAAATCTGGCTCATGGTATCCAGGAGATGACGGTGCGTTCCTAACTTCTTTACGTCGTCTTCCTACATCTTAACCTATGATGCAGAGGACATGCCGGGACATATTGAGGCAATGTTTGATGAGTGCGAATACTCATCCGACCTCAGCGCGGTATTGCGCCGCACTAGCACCGCTGAAGCTGGCTGGCTTGCGCGCTTCACTCGGCAACGCGCCGAGCAGGAACGCGAAACTTTTCAGCAGGAACTTGAGTGCGAGTTGCAGGTATGGCAGCGCCTAGATACCCTTCCATTCGTCCTAGCGCTTAAGGAGAGGCCGCCCTCTTAGTTTATATGTCCTCCGCTCGAAGTATGCAGCTTCTGCGTACTATTGATGCGTGGTGCCCACGACACGAAGCCTGCGTGTCGTCTGGTTGAGCTCACGGCTTGGGACGTGCTATCGCTGGCATTCGACGGATCCCCTGCCGGACAATTCAAGGAGAATCAACGCTTCCAGGTCAGTCTCGTGCCCGCTTTCTCGCGCTAAAGCGGGTCGATTCATCACTTGCTCTTCACCTCTGTAAACTTAGGTTACGAATCTGTTTCCAACGCAGAAGACCGCGTGGGTAGATCGTAGTGCGGAGGGTTCACGTTTGTATCTCAGTACGAGCAAAAATTCACGATGGACTAAATTGTAGGATGTAATTTGCACTGTCCAAATGGAGATGCCGTGGGTGCAGTAATAAGATGTCCCTAAGCTGCATGGGCCAAAGGCCGCAGGCGGACAGAAATATACAGTAAGGAATCGTTATTCACTGGCAAGAACATGTCAAGCGACTTCGAGCGTGTGAGTTTCAAGTCATGGCTGCTTACGTGAGGAAACTTTCATTAGCTTCATTGGCCACGTGCAAGTGACTCTCGGTTGACGTCCCTCGTGACCCGCTCTCCGCTCTCCAGACTACGCGACCTACTGTGGGAGACAACACTTGAATGGTCTTTAGCCTGTCCAATCTATCATCCGGGTTTGTTTGATGTGCTGATGCTTTTTACAATCGATATCACTAGTTATTCAAGTGCACGCCCCCTCTTGATCCCCAACGTCTCTTGGAGAGCGACAAGCACCCCACTGCCGGGCTTGTTATACCGACGTAGGCTCGAACCTCCTCTACATCTACGTGTTTCTTTTTTGAGCAAGCTGGATGTCCCGGGTGAAGGGACTACCGCTGAGCTCTCGAGTTGATGGCTGAAGATAGGCTACGTGGATCTTGGACCCTTGACCCGTGGAATCCGTGGAACCAGCCAGATTGTGTTCTCGCTATGCTCTCTCGGCTGATCGCACTAGACTACCGCCTGGCTTATCGTATTCGCTTTCTACACTAGAGACTGAGATCATACGCAGTATACATATATCTGCGCTACGTCTGCTGTGACCGTCAGTGGCTAACTACTGGCTACCCCTCCGACCGGCTCCTCTCCCGTGTTGCTGCAGGTCTACTGGCCATGCGGTAGGAGGACAGGTACCAAGATGGAGCACTAAATAACTACGTCAATCTATTGGCGGGCAGGTACCTCATAATCCTCGAGAATCCGATATTGAGGCTATTTACTCTCGCGACGCAGAGCGAACTTATATATGACGCGCTTTTACAAGAATGCAAGCACCGTTCGATCCTGCTCTTTTCCCACAGAAACAGTACGACAGGAAGAGCCAACTGACTTACTGTCGAGAAGTGCCTCTCCTGGTGCTAGTAGCCTCTCAGTTCGGCCGGCGCTTCTGGCTAAATGACATCACATGGCGCAATGAAGATCGTCCATCCCTTTTTTCACCACGAGCATACCTCAGCCCCTCTCTCCTCTCTGCAGAGCAGATGATTGGAACTGCGGACTTCACTCCCACACTAGGGCCGTGCAGTTCCCGCGCCACATGGCGGTGTCTCGTGGCTGTCCCTGATCTGCTTTGGGCGGAATGACTCGGACGCCTTATCCCTATAATCTCTGTCTCCACGGGTTCAGTATTAACGGGCTTCCCCGCCGCCGGTGCTATTGACGCCTCCACACGTCACGATTTCGTATTGATTGCGTTCAGCTTTAGGACAGGCGACGAGGGTGCGACTGTCTTCGCATGTACATGCCTAGAATAGACGCTGGGGGAAATAATATGTAAGCTAAATATATATGTAAAGTTACGTGGGCGCAACTTGGTGGGGGTAGGTGTGGGGTAGGGCGCAAAAAAAACTGGCGTTCTGGAAACCATTCTGGAAACCGGTAAATGTACTACGATAACGTGACTTTACCAACTCCAGTGTCAGTCTTATCCATCCCTACCGCTTCCTTCCTCCCCTATAAAAAGGAAGTCTTTTTGCTCCTGTCATGGCCCACCTTCAGGCTATCATTTCTCTTGAGAGATTTCTTCCCCTCACAAGCTCGCCCACATAAACCGGCTTAAATGCCTAGTGAATCGTTCTCTCTCAGTACCTCTCATGACCAGTCCAATTCCATCCCCATTACCGAGGTCAGCGCTGTACCCTTGCAGCTCTGACCTCAGTCTTCATCCTCACATATTTCTAGGCTCCGCCTCCTGCGGTTACTAATACCAATAATGGGCGCCTTCCAGACTCATCGTTTACCGCTCCCTACACTCCTATGAACCACACCATTTTTGAGCCTACTTCTCAATACACTAGTCATATGGGCTATCGTGACCCTTCCCACCAGGTTACAGTTAGCCATCCCTCATTCGTCTGCCTTCATTCTTCCCTCGTTGACAACAACTCCCTCCCAGGGTGTTGGAGAACAGTACACATATCAAGGTAACGAGGGTGTCGGTCGCCATTACCCTCCTACTGGGACTGCTGGACACGTCCCTGATTGGAGCGTCGCTCCTGATCTACCTCGACCAGAGAACAATCTTCCACTTGCCCCAGTATATGTTTGTGTTTCCCTCTACCAAGTACATATGCTGTTCTTCTGACAACATTTCTAGCCGCAGGGCATGCCAAATGACAACGTCATTAGTCATGGACTTCCTCCGCCCAACATAGCGGCTCCCTCTCAAGGAATTCCCGCCCCAGAGCCCTTCAGAATGTCTGCTGAGGACGAGCTCAGGCAGCTTGCTACCAAATACGTTCAAAACCCTGACTTGCGCATCGATAGGGTTCGAGTGAGGCATAGTCGCCGCTCCGGTAAAGTCAAGGTAATGATTTTGTTGGAGCTGGACGACATGGCCTAAATACAAGCTTTACTGTGTCGTGCTTTCGTTGCGTCCGTTGTTTAAAGAACAGAGTATTATTCCTAGCTCAACTGTTGTGGATCCGAGTTGTCTCTCTGAAAGGATGAGGAAATGAGTTGGGTGACAGACGGAGTGGGATGGCGATAGTCAGAAGAAATGCATTAGATATAGAAAAGGGGGATGAATCAGATGATCCCGTTGTATGACTGTGTGCACCTTTACGAGTATTCAAATTCAGGATCAACCACCTGGCAAATAATGTGATAGATTCATCAGTGAGCAAGCGCCTAATGTCCACAAGGTCTGAGTTACCTGGGAGAAAAGTTATACCACATCGCCGCCTCCGCTGCCATCCGCTCTGCAGGCACCACCATATCAGCTGTTCGGGCATTTTCACCTTGGTTCACCTTGATTTTCTCTACTCGTTTGGGATGGGATCTGAGATCTCAACAGGTAATTAAGGCATCAACGGAGCAAACTTGGTTAACGATGCCAGTGCTGCCGCCGTCATTGCTATCTTCGTTTCTCTTTTTTCTCAGGCTATAATACTCACTGACAAGGTGCATGCTTTTCCCGAGAATCATACAACGTTCATATCTCATCCCTTGCTTTGCCCAACAAGATCCCCACTTATCTCCCTCTCCCATTATTCGACATCTCTCACTCAGTCCTCCTGAGCCCATTGTTTTGGTATGCTCGAGTCAGGACTCAGGCGAAACCTCCATTGCGCCCCAAGACCCACCTCCATTGACTGAGCGCTGTTGCAAAATCCTCAGGTGTGAGCCATGTCAGCTCAAGTGTGACCGTTGCGGCCACATGCCCGTTTTATTTCGTATTCTATCCCGGAGATGTCTCAATGAGTAGTGATGGCCCATAAGGCCACACCGGTGTAATTACAACAAACCGCCCCACGTCGGCAAATTCGTGATTGTTCTACCTCAGATCCGCCAGCAACATAAGTTCAATCCCCCATTCCCCTCTCACCCTTTCCATGCGCTGACTCGTTTTAGATACCATAATAATGTTATAGCGCCTGTAAAGTTAATTTGTCCCGATGTTGCAACCACTCCAACATGTGCATCATCTGCTACCGAAGAAGCGTGCCTGGCCATCCCCCGCACGCCTGTCCGTTGGGGCTCACGCCACACTCAGGTTGGTTCACCAGGAAGGGCGGACGCTTGTCGCTTATCTCATCCTCTGTCTACTTATTGTACTGGCTCTCGTAATGGTTATCGCACCTGCGCTGTTCCTCTCTTGGTCCTCGGATTCTCCTTCCCCTATTCCACTGGCACGGTCCAGCATTTTGTCGCTCAACGCGGATGTCCCTTCCTGGTAGGTTAACGATCAGATCAGATCATCGCAAGAGTACTTTACAGATTCTTGGGCATCATGCCATCTGCGCAATCAATACCACCTGCAATGCCACTATCGAAACCACGCTTCGTCTGAAGATTCAACTTCATGGGGCCACCCAACATGCTTCCGGTCATTTTCCGCTGGTCTATCTACCTCACCCTCCAGTTTCCTTTTTTGATCTCAATCCGAACGTTATCGCCCTGCTCCGAATCCTATTCCTGCTTCTATTCCGTGTCCATATCTCGTCATTCCCATCTCCGAGAGTATATACTCACCCCTGTATGTGTTTTCTTCTCCCTCTACGACGTGCAAGTGGAGTCATTCTGACTGGTTCTATAACTAAGGGAGATTCATACAATGGCGCTATGGTTGGCACGCACCTCTGCTACCAAATGTAGAAAGCCCCACTGAGGGAATCCCCCCAGGTCCTCTGCTAGGGAATGCGGCCGCTCTTGTAGAGGGTTATGGTAATGATTTTGTTTGAGATGGAGGACATGGGATAAATGTATACTGTCGATACCGAATCGCATGCACTTTGTAGCTTCAGGTCAAAGAGCAGAGTATCTACTCCTTCCACGATACATCATAATTTCTTTGAGGTTGTTTCGTGAATGGGTGATGAAATATACTTTCCAATGCGTAAGTTCCAGATGATCCTGATTTTGCAAAGGTAACAGGTCGTACGCTATATAGCATCACCCTACCCCCTTCCCCCGAATTGGGTGACAGGCGGATTAGGATGGCGATAGTCAGAAGAAAGGGCTTGGATATAGAATAAAACGTGGTGGATATACCTTTTACGATAATCACGCTTCTGCCTTCACGTACGTCAGACAAACACAGCGAAACCCATATATTCATTATTCCAACATCAATCAGCCAGCCCAGATCTACAAACTGGTATGCAGTGACTAATGCCCTGCTCTTCGAACAACGGATACAACGAAAGCACAACACAACTCAGCTCGTTAAGTTTATATTTAAGCCATGTCATCCAGCTGAAGCAAAATCACTACCTCGACCTTACCAGAGCGACGGCGGACGCAAATTTTATCGACATGCAAGTCACGGTTTTGAACGTATCTGGTAGCAAGGTGCCTGAGCTCTTCCTCAGCAGATATTCCGAACGGTGCTGGTGCGGGAATTGCTTCAGAGGGGACTGCTACGTTGTGTGGAGGGAGTCCAAGGCCAATGATGTCATCAGCTGGTATGCCCTGTGGCCACAAACGCTGTCAGAATATCTGTATATGTACTTAGTAGAGGGAAAGACAAACATATACAGGGGAAAGCGGACGATAGTACTCTGGTCGAGGTGGATCAGGAGCGATGCGCAGATCAGAGACATGTCCAGCAGTCCCAGTAGGAGGGTAATGGTGACCGACACCCTCGTTGCCTTGATATGTGCACTGTTCTCCAAAGCCCTACGTAGGGGAATGTCTTCGTCAACGAGGCAGAATGAAGGCGGACGAATACTTGATAACTAACTGTAACCTGGGGAGAAGGATCATGAAACCTCATATTACCCATATTGCTATTGTATTGGGAAGTAGGCTCGAAGATGGTGTGGTTCACAGCAGTGTAGGGACCGGTAAACGATGGACTTGGAAGGCGCTCATCTGGCGAGAGTTCACCATTTAGATCAGTAACAGGGGGCTGTGCGTAGAAATATGCGACAATGAAGACTGAGATCAGAGGGTGCAAGGTGTAGAGCTGACCTCGGTGCTTAGGATGGGATTGGTTTGGTCATGCCAGGGAGGAGTACTGAGAGAGGATGATTCACTAGGCATTTAGACTTATGTAGGCGAGTTTGTGAGGGGAAGAGATCTCTTAAGAGCAATGATAGCCTGGAGGTGGGCCATGACAGGAGCAGAAAGACCTTCCTCTTATGTGCGAGGAAGGAAGGTAGACGACAATATAACGTTTGCACTTCAGCGCTTCAGCACGCATCCCCGTCTCCATCATCCGCTCCGTCCCCCGCTCCCTGTCCCCATCATACGATTACATAATGAACTACGGACCCACCGGCTATTTCGGACAAAGCCCCAAGCGCTCAAGCTTTTACACAAAAGAAAGGTCCACCTTTGCACAGCAGGGTACTGTACTGTAGCAGAGCTGCTCAAACAGTAATACAGAAACATTTCTATAAGCGGTATGGTCAGACTTTGCTCCGAGTCTCTGCGACCCACAATCCAATTCCTCTCCCGCCTCCCTTCCTCCCCCCCCCCCAACCCCCCTTTGCAGTTTGCACAACTATGACCAATGCGCATGAACGGATCACCTTGCCATCTTATCAGCTCATTCGACATATTTCCCTCAAGAATGCATCATACCCAATAGCCCTGTCGGGATTCTCACCACAAAGGAAGCCCATCTTGGGATGGAAGTTTTTCTGGGAGCAACAAGCCCCATAACGACATGGAACTGGTTGAAGATGTATGGTACGAGTATCAAAACATCCATGCCTCGACTTTCCCTGTTGCTCACACCAAGCTTGATGATACTATCAAGCCTTGTAGACTCAACTCAAGCCCATACGATGCCCTTGAAAACCCACATCGTGAGCACGGCGTTGTGATGAGGCTCACACGCCCCACGCCTTCACCACTTTCCGAGCCCGTCGCTCTCACAGATCCGTACGAGTCAGCACCCTCAGCTCCGCGTCCGCGCAGCAGTAGCGCTGCTCTCGAAAGAAGGGGTTCTCTCCTCCTGCAAGTATCATGCCTCAGGTTACATTGCTTTGTACGGTGGCTTACGTGTACCCCCTCAAGGAATTCTCACTTTCACTTGGCATCGCATGGCCATAAACGTCTCGCCTCATACGTCTCATCGAGAGACTCCTCGCCCGCGTCCCGGACCTCCTTCTCCCGCTCTGCGACAGACAGTCCACAGGCACGCAGCGCGCCACATGGATCGGCAGTCGGCCCCATTGCTCTCGCCTGATTA
Source organism: Lactifluus piperatus (assembly GCA_003315875.1). NCBI lineage: Eukaryota > Fungi > Basidiomycota > Agaricomycetes > Russulales > Russulaceae > Lactifluus > Lactifluus piperatus. The sequence continues at coordinate 16,232 of QFDX01000304.1, read as the reverse complement.
GGCGGACGTCTTATCGCCCCTCTATCTCTCTTGGGAGGATGTTCCCAACCGTTGGTAAATGTCATCATTCCCGTCATGGTCCACCTGCAGGAAATCGTTGCTCTTCGTTCCCTTCACAAAGTGGCCAACGTACTAAATGCCTAGTGAATTGTACTCTCTCAGTACTCGTCACTACCAACCCAACTCCATCTCCAGCACTGAGGTCAGCTCTGCACCTTGCAGCCTCTGATCTCAGCCATTACTGTCGCATACTTCTAGGCCCCGCCTTCAGTTACTCGTCCAAATAATGAACACTCATCAAACGAGCCGCGACCAGTGCATCCGAATTGTCGCGAGTAAGTACGTATATCTATCCTCCTGAAGTTGGGTGATAGGCGGAGTGGGATGGCGATAGTCGCCTTAGATCTTAGATATAAAACGGGGAAGCGATACCGTTGTATGGCTGTGTGAGCCTTTACGTGTATTTGGATTCAGGATCAACAACCCAGGCAAATACTGTAATGTACGATAGATACAATAGTAAGCCAGCGTCTAGTGTCCGCGAGGCCTGTATTACCATTACCTGGAAAGTTCCGTCCCGTCGCCTCTCGTCCGCCATCCGCACTGCAGGCACCACCATATTTGGGGGTGCCTCAGCGTCTAGCCTAGGCACGTATATGAATACTGCAAGGTTAACACGCTTGTGGAGGTAATCGTCCTCTATACTCGGATGATCTACATTATTTGCATGGTCAAATGTTTTGCAAGAAATTTCCCTGTACTATCGAAGTATATACTAAAATGAATACGGATTTAGATAGCGACGGGTCTGTTTTTCCAGTTCCGTCGTCGTCGGTGAGATCGGCAAGGATGCATAGCGTTGTCAAATGTGAAATGTGGTTGTATGGGGTTTCACGTGATCGTGGCCTAGATCCACGTGAGGTGTTGGAAGCATCCAAACTCAACCCACGGACGGACCTGACAGGCAACGGGATCCATCTCGCACCTTGGCACGCCAAGCTTGGCCTCCAACCTCATCCTGCAATGACGACGCTTCACACTCTCTCCCAAAAGGGGGGACGGTCCCGTGCCACGAATTGGTTGTGACCAAGGTGAGTGCACACCTGTATTTCTAGCGGGTATATAGGGCTGATTTTGATGGATGGGTTATAGGTTCTTCCCATCGCGTTCCTCGAGTTTCAAAAGGATGCATGGGGAAACTACGCGCTCGAGTCCCAGGCCGGAAGAAGAGGAGCTGGCGACCCATGACGCTTGGACTGTAGATTTCTGAACATAATACTTGGTGATTCCACTTACACTGGTTCACCGGAATCGCAAGCGCGAGTGTCAAGCGGCTTCTGAAGGAAGCAGGGGATGGGCAAAGACTTTTCCTCGACTGGGCTCAATGGTTCGGAGCTGAATTTGGCTTATGGCATCCAGAAGATGAGGGTGCGTTCCTAACTTGCTTCACATCGTCTTCCACGTCTTAGCCTATGATGCAGAGGACAAGTCGGTACATATTGAAGCAATGTTTGATGAGTGCGAATACTAATCCGACCCCAGTGCGGCGTTGCATCGCACGAGCAGAGCTGAATCTGGCTGGCTGGCATGCTCCGCATAGGAACGCGCCTAGCAGGAACGCGAAAACGCTCGAACAGGGACTTTGGCCCGAGTTGCGGATACTGTACGGCAGTGCTACGTACCTGTCCATTCCTCCTAGCGCTCAAGGAGACTCGGAAGCCCTCATAGTCTATATGTCCCCCGCGCTCTGCGGATGCGCTCAGCCCACACGCCATGAAGACCTGCGCATCGTCCGGTCGATCTCACGGTCAGGGACGTACTCTCGCTTGTGTTTGACGGAGCGCCAGCAGGACACTCCAAGGAGGGCAAGCGCTTCCAGGTCGGGGTGGGTCTCGCGCCCAACCTCTGATGGCGTTCCTCACTTCCTTTTCACTTTTGTTGATCTAGGTTATGGATCTGCTTTGAATGCACAAGAGCGCCTGGATGGACCGCAGCGTGGAGGGTTCACATGTGTAACTCAGTACGAGCAAAACTTTCAAGATGAACTAAACTGTAGGACATAATTTGAACTCAAATCGCCTTCCCTGGTTCCGGCCTGCAATGTCATGTAATCGGCTATCCCCATCTTCGTACCGTATTAACTATCTCTTTTGCCCCTCTTACACCAATCCCAAGCCTGGAGCTGTGAGGCCAGCCCGGACGAGTGATGTATTGGCGGTACGTATGTCCATGGCTCCGGATCCATAGATCCCCCATATTCGCCAGTGAGGCGTACCCAGAAATACTGCAGTCTCGGCTTCTCAACAGGGTAGTTCAATACATCGCCGTCAGACGTTCATCAAGAAATGGATGTTAATGATATGCGACACTTGGTAGCAATGAACTTCACATGTATCCACTTTCATCCATGCGCGGCGCGCACTACGTTTGTTGGACCCTGAAATTGATATCAGTGTTGGGCCTAAAGATAGCGTCGCGCCCTCATTTTTCACCACCACGTCAGCTCCGATTCCCATATGCGGTTTCCTCCGTCTTCGTGTTTCTTTTCTTTCTTTTACTTTTTTTCCCCTTCCCCATTATTTCTTCTTCGTTTTGTCAACCATCTATAATAATCCGTCTACGGGTCAGATAAAGATTGAATATAACATGTGATGCAGACTAATTAGCTGAAAAGGCATCTTACAAATGGAAGCTTTGCACAAGCACCAGCAACCCCAATCTAGTGCAAGCGGTGGGGGTGACGAGGTGACGTATCATTGTGAAATGGGTGAATTGCAGGAGGGGCCCCGGGGGGAAAGTGTTCGGTCGATGCCAGGTCAACGTCAACTTGAACACCGCAATTACAACCCTTTCTCGTCATAAGCGCTAGTTACTCTAATTGTCGGGGCACTGGTTACTCCCTAAGAAAGTCCGCGAGCACGAAAACGGCAAGGACAAGAAAAGAAACGCCCAGAGGTGGTTAAGTCCGACATTCATTGTAGACGGGCGGTTCCGGCGGTCATTCACGTCGTATTGCGACTCAGCGTGTGAGAACTTCTGGCAATTAGGGTTTATTATAAAGGCCCAAATGGTGTCAGTATTGCGGGAGCACATGCATGACGGACGGAACCACCCGTCTAAAATATACTTAGGGACTCGGAGTACTAGTCCCGACAATTCGAGGAACTAGCGCTTGTAATAAATTAGGACGACAAAGGGCTGTACTTACGGTGTTCAAGTTGCCATTGACCCTGGCATTTACCGACCTCTTCCCCTCCTGCAATTGATCCATTTCACAATGATACGTTACCTCGTTACTCCCACCATCTGCACTAGTCTGGGGTTGCTTGTGCTTGTTGTGCAAAAACTTCCAAGCTGCAACGTGCCATTTCCTTGCATAACATGTTACAGTAAATTCTGGTTAGTGTATTGCAGATGGTGGACAAAACGAATAAAAATGCGGGAACGAAAAAAAAAAACGTAAAACGTAAAAGAAAGAAAAAGAAATACGAAAACGGAGGAAACTGGATATATCGATATAGGTAAGGCCAGAATCTCAGCTGCCGTGGGTGTAGAAAAAAATGAGGGCGCGCCACTAGCTCTGGGTTCATCAATGTCCTTTAGCCTACCTCGACGCAGCTCAGTACAGTCCGCTCCCACGAGAAACCTTGCCATCCGAGACGGGCGTGGAAACTCAAAAGGTAAACCGGTAAACAGCGAGCCAAAGAAGTAAGTCTACGTTGATTGATGTTTGGTAAATTACTCCGCGAGTCCGCCATCCGCGCTTGACCCGCGCTAAACCCGCAACGGCCGCAACCCTGGCGCTCACATAAGACCTGGTCTCCCACATATTCCCGCATGCGACGCCGAAGATCTGAGATGTTGGCGTGTGCAGATTCAAACGCCCACCTTGGCAAACTATACTTCCAGGCTGTATAGACGCCTAGGCCGGATTAAGCACACCGGTTAAAGAACAAAAATGTGAAGGACGCTTCTTATGGCACTTTCTTACGATTTTATGTTTGATCCCTCACATTCCTTCTTATAAATAGGGTCTTCAGGCTCCTGTAGTGGGCAGCCTCACGGCAATAATCTCTCCCTAAAGAGCTTTTTCCCTTCATACAATCACGCATACAAACCTGTCTTAAATGCCTAGTGAACCATTCTCTCTCAGTATTCCTCATTATCAATCCGATCCTGTCCAAAATTCCGAGGTCAGCTCCGCGCCTTGCGGCTGCTGATCTCAGTTCTTATCGTCGTATATTTCATAGGCACAGCCTCCCATTACGGGTCCCAATGATGAACTCTCGTCAAACGAGCGCCTCCCAGACCCATCCTTTACCGGTCCCTACACTGCTATGAGTTCTGCCACCTTTGAAACTCCTTCCCAATACATTGGCAATATGGAGTATTGTGCTCATTCGTCCCAGGTTGCAGTCAGTTATCCCTCATATGTCTGCCTTCATTCTTCCCTTGTTGACAACAGCTTCCTCCCAGGGTGCTGGAGAACAGTACACATATCAAGGTGACGAGGGTGTCGGTCACCATTACCATCCTACTGGGACTGTTGGACACGTCTCCGATCTGCGCATCGCTCCTGGTCCACTTCGGCCAGAATACTATCCTCCGCTTGCCCCAGTATATGTTCGTGTTTCCATCCACCAAGTACAAATATGCTGTTCTTTTGACAACATTTATAGCCGCAGGGCATGCCAAATGACAACGCCTTTAGCTGTGGACTTCCTCCACCCAACGTAGCAGTCCCCTCTCAAGGAATTCCCGCCCCAGAACCCTTCAGAATGTCCGCTGAGGACGAGCTCAGGCAGCTTGCTACCAGATACGTTGAAAACCCTGACTTGCGTGTCGATAGGGTTCGTGTGAGGCACAGTCGCCGCTCTGGTAAAGTCAAGGTAATGATTTTGCTTGAGTTGGATGACATGGCCTAAATTGTATTGCGCTTTCGTTGTATCCGTTGTTTAGAGAGCAGAGCATTAGTCCTAGCCCAATAATTAGGGATCCGAGTTTGTCTGATCAAAAGAGTAAGGAAATATATGGGCTTTACTATATTTCTTTGAAATAGTTGAATGGAGAAGTGTGATTGTCACGAACAGTACATATATCTATCCACCTGAGTTGGGTGACAGGCGGAGTGGGATGTTGACAGTCAGAAGAAGCGCCTTAGATATAAAAATGGGGGGTTGCCGTTGTATGGCTGTGTGAACCTTTACGTGTATTCAGATTCAGGATCAACCACCTGGCATATAATGTATGCCATATAAGTAAGCAAGGGTCAAGTGTCCACAAGGTCTGTGTTATCTGGAAAGTTCTGCGACCATCGCCTCCTCCGCTACCATCCGCTCTCAGGCTGCAGACACCACCATATTTGGGAACGCCCCAGCGCGTAGCCTAGGCATATGGGCATATATGCGGAGACCGCCGCGCCCCCGTTGCCTATGCTAAAGCTGAACGCAATCACTACAACGCGATGTGTAGCTGTGCCGATAGCGTCGGCGGCGGGGAAGCTCGCAAATGCTCAGCCCGTGGAGACACAGAGATCCGAGTGCGGGGGTAGGAAATAGGCGCTATTCCGCCCGAAGCAGGTCAGGAACAGCCACGAGAACCGCCCTGTGGTGTGGGAGCTGCGTGGCCCTCTTGTGGAAGTAAGTCATCTGCCCTGCAGAGTGAGGATGTATGTTTGTGATGAAAAAATGGGACGGACGGAGTTCATTGCGCTACTAGTATCTGTCCTCCCACGGAGGACGTACGAGCATGCCGTCACACCCCATGACCAGTAGACCTGCAACAACATAGGAGGAGAACTGGTCAGAGGGGTAGCCAGTATTTCGCCACTGACGATCACAGGAGACGTAGCGTATATAGTGCATGTTGCGTACGATCCCAGTGCCTAGCAGTGCAGGAAGCGAGCCCGAGAACCGAGAGGCCAGGCAGTACGCGGTAGTACGTCTAGTGCGATCAGCCGAGAGGTGACTGCGAGAACAAGCTGGCTGGTTCCACGAACAAAGATCGACATCACCCGAGACCTACATCACCTATCTCGAGCTATCACCTTGAGATCTTGAGAGCTTAGACCAAAACCAACTGACTCAACTTGCTCAACAAAGAGTCACGTGGACATACAGAGCCCGTGACTCTGCACGGGCTAGTTGGCGCTGGACAGCTGACAGCTTACAGTATCGCTCTCCAAGGGACGTTCGGTGTCAAGAGATGGGCGTGACGTTACTCCTGCTTAATTAACTAGTGAGGTCGACCCTAAAAAGCTTCACCACGTCAAGATCATTGGGGCGATAGACTGTACAGCCTCAGTACATGTTCTCCCACAGTACGTCAGTTTCCTTCGTGGCCATAGTCTTTCCTCATGTGTAGCCGTGACTCTTGGCATGTTCTTCCTCCGCTTCCTTACATCTGTTTCCTCTAACAGCATGCTTCGTTTCCATGGTAGGGTAGCTCGACGGCGATCCGTGATCGCCCGGCTACTTGCTTCTGCTCCATCGACGAGGACATCCGCAGAGAGAAGATGCTTGGGGGAGGTGACTAAGTACGCATGGAGCTACGCGTTCCGAATCGGCAAGGCAGCTCAGCTGCTGATCGGTTTGGCGTGTCTGGGGTCGGTTTTTCCAAATCAATTGACGCAGTTTCGAGACCGAGTTCAACAACTCCGTGCGCTTCTGCAAGGCATTGGCTGGTATCTCGGGTTCCCCATAGAGGATCTAATGGGAACCGTAATTTTGCAGAGACAAACGTACGCGTGGTCACGCCCCCCGGACCCCTCTTGACATGCAACGTCCCTTGGAGAGCGACAAGCTCTCCACTCCGACCGCCAGTGCTTCTGCAGGCTTGTTATACCGATGTAGTCACAAATCTCCCCCACATCTACCCGTCTCTTTTTTGAACAAGTTGGAGTGTCCCGGATAAAGAAACTACCGCTGAGCTCTCGAGTTTATGGCCGAAGATAGGCTACGTGGATCTCAGACCATTCCCGTAGAACAGCCAGACTGTGTTCTCGCAATGCCCTCTCAGCTGATCGCATTAGACTACCGCCTGGCTTCTCGTACTCGCTTTCTGCACTCGACACTGAGATCGTACCCAATATACAGTTATCTGCCACCACGTCTCCTGTGACCGTCAGTGGCGAAATACTGGCTACCCCTCCGACCGTTCCTCTCCCATGCTGCTGCAGGTCCACTGGCCATGCTGTACGAGGACAGTCTGCTGGAACGGCGTCGGTGGGAGGACAGGTACCTCAGAATCTGATATTGAGGGTATTTACTTCGCAATGCAAAGCGACCTTATTTTATATATGTTGCGCCTTTACAAGAGCACCAGCACCGTTCAATCCTGCTCTTTCCCCACAGAAACCGTACCACAGGAAGGGGCACCTCACTTACTGTTGTAAGTACCTCCCCTGGTGTCATAGCCTCTCTGTTCGGCCAGCGCTTCTGGCCAAATGACATCACATAGCGCAATGACACCCTGCGTCGCATTTTTCACCACGAACATACCTCCGCTTCTCTCTACAGAACAGATGATTGGAAGGGCTACTTCACTCCCACATAGGGCCGTGCAGTTCCCGCGCCACATGGCAGTGTCTGCGGCCGTTCCTGATCTACTTCGGACGGAATGACACCTTTTCCCTACAATCTTTGTGTCTCCGCGGGCTCAGTATTAGCCTGAGCGGGCTTCCCCGCCGCCGACACTATCGACGCAGCCACACGTCGCGATTTCGTAGTGATTGGGTTCAACTTTAGGACAGGCGACGGGGCCACGACTGTCTCAGCATATACATGCCTAGGCTAGATGCTGGGGCGCCCCCAAATATGGTGGCGCCTGGAGAGCGGATGGTAGCGGAGGCGGCGATGTGGCATAACTTTTTCCCAGATAACATAGACCTTGTGGACATTAGACGCTTGCTCACTGATGAATCTATCACACATTATTTGCCAGATTGTCGATCCTGAATTTGAATACACGTAAAGGTGCACACAGTCATACAACGGGATCACCCCCCATTTCTATATCTAAGGCATTTCTTCTGACTATCGCCATCCCACTCCGCCTGTCACCCAACGCAGCGGATAGATATATGTACTAATCACAATAACCACACTTCTCCATTCGCCGACTTCAAAGAAATGCAGTGAAATCCATATATTTCCATATCCTTTCGATCAGACAACTCGGATCCACAACTGTTGGGCTAGGACTAATACTCTGCCCTTTAAAATACAACGAAAGGAGAACACAGTTAAGCATATACTTAGGCCATGTCATCCAGCTCCAGCAAAATCATTACCTTGACTTTACCAGAGCGGCGACTGTGCCTCACACGAACCCTATCGACACGCAAGTCAGGGTTTTCAACATATCTGATAGCAAGTCGCCTGAGCTCTTCCTCTGCGGACATTCTGAAGGGTTCTGGGGCGGGAATACCTCCATAGGGTACTGCTACGTTGGGTGGAGGAAGTCCATGGATAATGGCGTTGTCATTTGGCATGCCCTGCGGCTACAAATGTTGTCAGAAGAACAGCATATGTACTTGGTAGATGGAAAGACGAACATATACTGGGGCAAGCGGAGGATAGTACTCTGGCCGAGGTGGATCATGAGCGATGCGCAAATCAGAGACGTGTCCAGCAGTCCCAGTAGGATGGTAATGGTGACCGACACCCTCGTTGCCTTGATATGTGTGGTGTCCTCCAACACCCTGGGGGGAAGCTGTTGTCAATGACGGAAGAATGAAGGCAGACGGATGAGGGATGACTAACTATAACCTGGGGTGAAGGGTCACGATAGCCCATATGACTAGTGTATTGAGAAGCAGGCTCAATAGTGGTGTGGTTCATAGCAGTGTAGGGAGTGGTAAACGATGAGCCTGGCAGGTGCTCATTATTGGGATTAGTAACGGCGGGAGGTGGAGCCTAGAAATATGTGAGGACGAAGACCGCAGTCAGAGGGTACAGAGCTGACCTCGGTACTGGGGATGGAATTGGATTGGTCATGAGGAGTACTGAGAGAGAACAATTCACTAGGCATTTAGGCCAGGTTTATGTGGTCGAGTTTGTAATGGGAAGAGACCACTTAAGAGCAATGATAGCCTGGAAGTGGGCCATGACAGGAGCAGAAAGACCACCCTTTTATAGGGGGGAAGGATGGTTGTTCATACGTTCATGGGTCATCATATCCGTCCCATCATCCATCACACACATAGTATCGTCCCTTCTACCCTACCTGAGCCATCCCATCGGTACGTTGGGAAACATCCGATATCATATGAAATGATTACATAATTAACTATGGGTGCCAAGGTACCACTTTCCAAAAAGCTCGACGAGGCGACCTATGCTTCGGCGCCCATCCTCGGCTGCGGCCTCACCCTCCCCCCGCTCATCTCGGGGTCTACCACCTCAACGTATGGCGAGCCAAATCGGTTGCCCATTAAACTGAACCCTAGCCAGGCGTCCGCGCGCCCTCTGCCAACCGTCTCTCGAACTCTTACGCTGCAGGCACAAAGCGTCTTGTCATCAATGCAGAGATTGTAGAGTAGCTTAGGATTCTCAGAAGCGACGGTAGAGTGGAGATCACCCTGCGTGTCGAAAAAGTTAGTGCGAGTGGATTAAATGGCATCATTGTTGGTTCTCTCCTGTGACGAGACCCCTTCCGTGAGCTAACTGTTGACGAGGCAGATCATTCGGAAACGGCCAAGTCGTATTCCCCACTAGAAAACCTTTCTTCCACTGTGGAAATGGACCCTACAGTCCCACCCTTCACTAAGGCAAATATTCCCTCCGAAATGACCCTGCTTGTCTATCTGGATACGGAAAGCCCTTTGTCTGAACCAAAATGGGTCAAGTCAGGTGATGTGCAGGAGTGGGTGAAAAGCATGTTCGGACGGTGGAGTAGGGGTCAGGGACCGTGGGGGTAAAGGGCCGGGGGATGACAAGCGTGGGAAGCGTAGCGGACTTATACAGTTACCCGACGCTGAGATAAGCATAGAACAACACGACTTCTCCTTGAACCACCACCGCCTCTGGCGGCGCCTGCCCCTCCAACGGATGTTCTGGCTCTCTGGAAACGCAGCTGATGGGTGGGAAAAGAAGATTGAGGTCGTTGATCCAGATCCAGTAAGCTTTTGTCTCTGTCTCGTCACCTTCAGAATCAGAATCTTCTGAATACCCTTGTGGCAGGCGCCCACGATCTGCACTGTGCTCGATAACTGGGCGATAAACTCCCCGGTTGGGCTACAAACGGAGCGCCAGCGTTTCGTACGCAGCACTCATATGGCAGAGACAGATCACATTCTTGAGATCCTACTTCGTCTTGTACGTGGGGAACGCGCTACCCATTCACACAGGCAGCACCCGCTATTTCGGCACCGAACGTCCCCTTTTAGCTGCCCTATCTCCAACTCAGCACATGGTTCGCAACAGACCCACGTTTCCCTTGCGGTGCTTGCACTATGGCGGATGACTGAAGGTTACGCGACGAAGACGCTTCAGGAGAAGTGACACGTGGAGGCAGAAGAACGCCTCGGGGAGATCATCCGATGATTGCCTTGACACCTGCTGTACAAGAGCTTGGACGGCATCTTCAAGGAATGGAAGGTAGAAAAGAAGAATGGCAGTTGATATTGCACCTAATCCATGCGTAGCGCGCCTGACGTTGTCCTCGCCGGGTATTCTCATATGTGCGATACGGGTATATATTTTAGGCGAACATGATCTCCAACTCGCATGTGATCTGCTAAATAATGGGGTGAGCATATGTACGTTTCCGCGAAAACCGGCAGGCTGTGCACAGCACGTCACATCGACTGTTGCCAATTGTCCATACCGAGTTATCGTCCCAGCGGCTACGCCGTGGGCCCGGGGTCAACCGCGTCCCGTTGGAGGATTGCATGCGTAGACCTCGTGGTCTTTGAAACACCCGCTGGGGCCACGAGCGCTCAACACCCTGGACAATCTAATGGAGCACGTTCGTTTTTTGTCACGGCTGCCCAACGGTGCTGTAATGCATAAACGAGAGGATTGTGCACGCATCAGAAGCACGATCACAAGGCTGGATGATAGTGCATCAGATCATTGACGACGGACATCAAAGAAGGCACGAACGAGACGGGGAGTAACGTGAACCAGGAAAAGTGGCAGTTTTGAGGGAGTATCATCCTGGTATTCACCGTCTCCGCCGTGAGCATTGTCCGTGCGTCAAAAAAAAATCATGATAACGCCAGGCGGTATGCGGCTAAGGAGGCGTTTATGCCAGTCTGCGCCATTCATTTCTTCAGGGCCGGCTGTAAGTCGCGGGGGAATTATCATATTCAATGCGCTGGTAGAAAGACTGAGGCGGCACTCAACACGGAACGTCCCGGGTTGACCAGAGACAAGGGTCTAGAGCACCTGAGAAGCTGGGGCCAAAAACATACGACTGGCGCAAGGCTTGCACTCAACAGATGGGCAAATCTTTGCGCCCATATCTAGGTCGTAGATCCCTGGGCGATCTTGGAAAGTAACGAGCTGAAGCTCTCGATCGAGAATAGAACCACCACCACCCCCTCCCCACCCCACCTCAACGTAAAGTGAGATTATCGTCTGGCATCGGGTGGGTTGAGCTCATTCACGGATTGGACACATGCACCTTCTATTGGGACGGTTCGGAAACGCTAAGGACTACGCTGTCACGCAGGAGGCTACATCACACACAAATATGAGGTAGGAACGAGTGCCAGACAGTGGGCCACACCTGAAATCCCTGATGCAGGCGTCCATTATGACGAGAGAACCTGTCCTCATCGAGCGACGAGCTTGATATAGGAGAGAGAAAAGGGGCAAGCCAAACATGCAACCTTCTCTATGAACGCCGAGATGATTACACGCCTCGAACATGAGCGAAGATAATTATATAAATATTCTGGCCGCGATCCAGTGGAGAGGTATACGATCGCAGTGTCTAGTGCAGAAAGTGAGTACGAGAGGCCAAGCAGTAGTCTAGTGCGATCAGCTGAGAGGCACAGCGAGAACACAGTCTGGCTGATTCCACGGGTCATGGGTCCGAGATCGACGTAGCCTATCTTCAGCCATCACCTCGGGAGCTTAGGCGGTAGTTCCTCCACCCGGGACGCCCCAACGTGCCCAAAAAGGAGACACGTAGAGAGAGGAGATTCGGGACTACATCGGTATGAAGAGCCTGCGGAGGCAGTCGGCAGTGGAGAGCTTGTCGTTCTTTAAGGGACATTGGGTGTCAAGAGGGGGCGTGCCCTTATTCTTGCTTGCAGTGAATAAAATGTAGTATCGATTGTAGAAAGCTTCAGCACGTCAAACCCACTGGGATGATAGGTTGAACAGGTTAAAGGCCAATCCAGTGTAGTCTCCCAGTGCGCTAAGAGGGACGTCAACTTGCACCGTGGCCATACGAAGCTTAGGGTATGTGAGTAGTTTCCTCATGTAAGCAGCCATGACTTGGGACTCACACACGCTCGAAGTAGCTTGACATGTTCTCGAAGAACGATTCTGTCCTCTGTATAGCTCCACAACGATCGTTGCAGCCGAGGAGGGCCAAGAATAATTTAAAACCAAAACATGGGCGTGCACAACAAGACTGTCATGAAGAGGATGTGTATCTTCCTCTGCGGATGTATAAAAAAACACTCGCGTCGCATTGGGAAGCCGGTAGATTGCTGACTCAGCGTACCTCGTTGCGCCTTTACTCTTGCCCATGAGAGAAGTCTCGTTCGGAAGAGCTCTACGACGCTCTCCCCGTCCTCGCCATGCCTCTACACTGCTACCACTTGACCTTTCTGTTCGTGTGATAACCCTCCCTAATAAGATACGTGTCGCCACGGAGAACACACCAGGCCGTTTCTCCTCCGTAGGGCTTTACATCGACTCCAGGTGCACGCTATGAGACATCATCTAACTCGGGGGTGAGCCATTTCCTCAATACGATGGCATTTAAGGTGCATATACGTTGGTCCAAATGTGGTTCTAATAGGCTCACTCTGCTACAGAGCACGCAATCATGGTTATGGCCATGAGCGCCCTTGGGGCCCAAATCCTGTGTTCTTCTGCCCGAGAGACCACCATGTATCAGTCACCCCACCTCCACAGGGCCACTACATTAGCCTTCTCTCTCATCCCCCATACTGTCTAAAATGCCCCTTTCCTACCTGAGGAGCTACTACCGATGTGCGATGCACGCACGAGACGAAGACCCGCGCGTCGTCTGGTTGAGCTCACAGTCTGGGACGTGCTATCACTAACGTTCAACGGATCCCTGCCGGACAATTCAAGGAGAACCAACGCTTTCAGGTCAGTCTCGTGCCCATCCTCTGATGGCTTTACTGTGCTAAAGTGGGGCAGTTCCTCACTTCTTCTTCACTTTTGTCAACCCAGGACATGAATATTCTTCCAATGTACAAGAGGGCGTGGATGGATCGCAGCGTTGAGAGTTCACATGTGTATCTTAGTACGAGCAAACCGTTCACGATGAACTAAACCATAGGACATCATTTGAATTCAAACCGCCTTCCCTGGGTTCCGGCCTGCAATGTCATGTAATTGACTATCCCCATCTTCATGCTGTATCATCTACCCTGTTTGCCTTTCTTCCACCATTCCCAAGCCTGGAGCTGCGAACCCAGCCCGGATGAGTGATGTATTGGCGATACGTACGCCAGGAGATCCGGATCGATAGATCCACAATGTGAGGCGTATCCAGAAATACTCCAGTTTCGGCTTCTCAACAGGGCGGGTGGTTCAATACATCGCCGTCAGACGCTCATCAGAAAATGGGCGTTAATGATACTCCAATATTTGCACTCGCACCCCACGGGACCCCACACGATGAGGAGGAATGTAACTCATTTAGTGTAACGCCGCGGTAGCAGCATTCAGCCGTGCGTCACAGTGTGTATCAATGTGCCGCGCGGCGTTTTATCGTAATAGGCACTAGGCACTCACCCTAAACGCGACTAATTGGTAACAATAATACCGATAAGTACAATACTGCGTAGAAAATGACATTTATCCACCTTCACCCATCCGCGCTATGCTTGTTGGACCCTGATATTGGTATCCGTGTAGAGCGTATAGGGTGCGAGAACTTCTGCCAGTGGCAATTAGGGTTTAAATCCCCAATGGATTCTGTATCGCACGAGTAAACATGAGCGACGGAACCACCCATATAGTAGCGTCTATAATAGATGTCAGAATTTATTGGAGGGGATAACGTGGGGCGCAAAGCCCGTAGAAGTGGGACATAAAGCCCCCCGATTCACCGTAGTGAATGTGTATACAGTTCTTATGGAGGTACTAAGTTAGAGACTAAAGAGCGACTAAATGTCGCGCGTGTGAACTGCCTGTGGCACACCATAGCTGACAAAATCTCGGGTTTGCACCTCCAACAGACATAAACTCCCTGGGCGTTTCTTTTCTTGTCCTGCAGTTTTCGCGCTCGCGGACTTCATTACTTTTTTAGGGAGTCAACGGGTGGGGTGGGAATGAGGGATTGAGCTTCTGTTTCTGGTGGTTCTAGAGTAGAACGATCATCAATCTGTCGGCATGGGGCGTTTCGTTATATTTACGCCGGGGTATGGCCCTATGGGCAATCACTACTCGTTGAGACATCTTCAGGTCCAGATCACTCTTCCTGAGTGGGATCTTGCCCGTGAAGCGTGAAGCACGTCAGTTTAAGGGTCAGGGAGTGCGTGAAAGGTCCGTGTAGTGAAAGAATGAGTGGCAGTGAGACAATAAGAAATAATGCGGTGGCCGCAACGGTTACACTTAAGCTTGCTAATTCGACATGGCTCACAGTTGGGGATTTTGTGGGAACGCTTAGTCAACCGGAGCAGGGTTTTGAGGCGCAATCGAGATTTCGCCTCTCGAGCATACCAGCGGACCGAGTGAGTGACGTTAGATAATGGGAGAGGGAGATAAGTGGGAACTTGTTGGGTAAAGACAGGGATGAGACATGAACTTAGTATGGCTCGGGAGAAGCCGCACCTTGTCAGTGAGTGTTATAGGCAACTCGAAGAAAGAAATAAGAGAATGAAGCTAACAAAGACGGCTGCAGCGGCCTTGACACCCGGGCTTGTATTCTGGTGGTGAGAATGAGAGTGAAGGAATTTCAGAGGCAAGACGAGAGTGCTGGAGTGGTGGCCATGTCTCTGTGAGGGGAATCTGATGGCGAGGTGTCCGTATTGCATATGTAGTAGAGAGGGACTCTTTTTTTTTTTTTTTTTTTTTTTTTTGACAAGCGATGTATTAGATAGCAGAAAATAGTAACTAAGTTACCTGATAACTCTAATCTAATGCGCTGGGGCGGGCCTTGCGGTCCGTGGAGCTCGAGAGGGGGAAAAAATGCGTTTACGCACACCTGGGGGGGTAGTGTGGGGCTCAAGTCCTGGGGTGTCCCATTGGCTTCATACCCACTAAAAAACCTCATTTCGAGTAATCCAGTTTTGGGGTAAGTTTTTGTTTCGTTTCATCAGGGCCAATTCCCAGGTGTCCTTGACTAGGTAATATTAGTTTCTTTTTCCGCACAATTTTGTTGCAGTTATCTTATCGATGTTTAATCGGTTATTCACACGGCTTTTGCCTCTGTAGGTGTGTGCATTTTCCCTTGAATTACTCTCTCGCATCTCAGGCCTCAGGGTTCAATGTGGGTATGTCCTCTCTGTGGAGCTCGAAGGCATTTATGTGCATCCAATAGGGTAGTCTGGGGTTCAAATCACGGGGTAGGTTTGTCGCCATTAAGGCTGGTCGCAGTGCCACGTGGCAGGTATCAGGGTGGTATTTTGGGTCTTTCCCTCTATCGTTTGTCTTCTAGACATGTAATAGGATGTATATGCACCCATGAGGGAGAATGGGGCAGGGAGCCATGGTGTATTCACGAGAGCGATGGTGTGTCACTCACCCTTGCCTGGTGTGGGAAAACTCGACCTGGTGGTGGTTCGAGTTCAAGGGGCTCCCGTCCCCAAATGTTGTTGTCGTTTGTCGTTCATTATTCGGCTCGGCCCGAGCGGCGCGGCTTATTCACCCCACATTGTCTGTGTCTTCCGCTTCCGCTGAAAACCGTCCTCATTCAGTCACAACTGAGAGTTCAAGTCCGCGTGCTCTGAACAATCCATCGTCAAGTAAATACTGCCGATTGTTGTGATATCCAAGTCGTTCGACTTGTAAGCTCCATGTCCTCGGCTCTCCTTAAAGGGAAGGTCAAGACAGCCAGAGATGCGCTGAACAAAA
>QFDX01000300.1:0-23238 GCA_003315875.1 Lactifluus piperatus | reverse complement strand
GTACAAGCATCAGCATCGTTTCAATGAGGCAATATCTTCGGGCTCTAGCCAGAGTCGGGGCTTCTATATCCGTTTAATTCTGCTTTCCACAATCGAAATGTGTGGAACGGTTCCACTAGCATCGTATTATGTTGCATTCGATGCCAGACAGGGTGTAGTGAAGTGGAATTGGACTGACGTCCACAGTAACTATTCTCGAATTCCTCAGATCCTGAAAATCGTATGGAAGAACAACCCCGATGCCGTCCTCGCGCTCGAGTTGTTCCGGTGGTCACTCGTCTTGTGTGCCTTCATCTTCTTTGGATTCTTTGGCCTTGCGGGGGAGGCGTGGCAACATTACCGTTGCGTGTACAGATGGCTTGCCCGTCACGTCCGTTCATTGGTCCCGTCTGACACCTTCATCACGTCGTCGCGTAGGTATGTAGTTCAACGTGCCGCTTTTGAATGTTTGGGTTCATATTTTTTTCAGGACTTCGTCTTCCCCTAATCTGAAGAAGGGTGCTGGCCGCATGGCCTTTGCGACAAAGTCAGGAATGAGCGAAGATTCCACTGGTTCATTCTCCGACCCGCTTTCCATCCCGATACCGTCTGCTTGCGTCATCAGCAAGCTAAAGGAAGAATCCAAAGTCGAGCGGTATTCACTTTCGGTGTCGACGGTATTAGACCCTGAATTCAGCTCCGCGGATGGATCACAGGGCCAGATAGATCAACTGTCACCAACCAGCTCGGCATCCGTTCTGACATCTGATTCATCACCATCACCTCAACCTGCCGACATGGCCAGCTCCACTAAACAATCAAGATATGCTGACTCAGCCGATGTCGTCTGAATTTGGCCGCATTTAAAAACACTACTTCCTTCGTTTCTTTGGATTGCTTTTTTTGCGTACTGTATTTGCAGTCATTCAACTAATACTTTTACGTCCACGATACACATGCTCACGTGTCGATGGCGCGATTGAACACCTCGTTTCTTCAGTCTCATATGTAACCCTCTTGTAACAGAATAATAGTCCTCTCCCGGGGTTTAGGATGTCACCACATCATCTCCTTACGCTGAGGCTGACGACCAGCTCATATCCCGCCATCCTCGATGGTGTTGTTGTCACTACACACAGATAGGATGGTTGAGGTATGGAATGAGGCTTAGCTACGTATCAATCACATACTATGTATGTATATGTATGTCGTATAAAGTGTGGGTAGCGCTGCCCAGATTGCGGGGTTGACGTTTATCCATGATTCGTATTAATATATCGTAATCGTAATATAACTCCAATTCATTGCGGATACAGTTTCACCATATTATATCAATATCTCCGATCCCCGGCCCACTTTACCTCAGTGCTATTTGAAAAAATACCACGTCAGACTGAGGAGTTTTTAGGTAGTGCATCGCAGAAAGGCACACAAAATGAAACGCAAGAAAAGGTCCCTTAGTAAGAACTCTAACCAGTACTACATCCTTTTCCAGTTGTGCAAATAAGGGAGGGCCCGATAGCACCCGCATGATGCGATCATAAGTAGCAGTGATGCGGCTGCGAGACCCCGCATTCAGATATCAGATGCAGCACAGCTCAATACTGTATCTCCGGGGGGGTAGTGCCATCACATCCGCACCATGCCAGGAATAAGGCCCATCGTTAAGAGAGATGGCCGCCCTGCGGATGCGTACCGTTTGGTCGTCGTTAGTCGAGCGCCAGTGGGCATGATCTCGTAATAACTTCATGGCTCTGAGATATCTTCCCGACGATGGGAGGGGTAGCCTTGCAGAGGAAAGCGTCTCGCGATTGCTCTCCTCCAGTCGATGTTGTAGCCTTCGAGAAATGGTGTCAGGGGTGGAGATGGACTCGGGAGACGACACCTCTCTTCCCCACAGGGGGAAGTTGCAAGCGTGGGGAGCGATTACGCCAGGCTCTTGTCCTCCCTCTCAAGGCCTCCTCGCTCCTCGCAGTTGCGTTGGGTCGGCGGGGTGCGGACTGACTAACTTCCAGCTCGAATGGAGCACACCCACCTAACCCGCCCTGAATGATTTCCAACAACAAAAACTGGCATAACCTCTGACTGAATTTGTTGCCCAACTCGAGAAAAAGGTTCGGAGCTCGATTTTTTTTGTGGATAAAATTTCCTGGCTAGGCTGGTCAGTTGGCAGGCCAAGGTCCGCGTTCAAAGGGATATCCGTTCCGGAGAAGTTCCTGCCAAGGGCGATGCAAGCGTAGGGAAATACCAAAAACAAGGAGGTGTAGAGATTGGAGCAAAAGACCTCCTGCGCTAATCTGCGGCCGTGAGTAAATGAGCGATAGTGAGTGGGCAATAACTTGAAATGGGGATTAGTGATGTTGTGCCATGGGCAGACAAACCCGTATCAGTACAACCATATTTTGGCGCTTGAGGTCTTTTTTTCTATGTGCATTTACATTGTGTAACATGCATCCAAGACAAAGATGCGATCCTGGTGAGGACTGAACGTGGCGAGGGGGGCAAGAAGTTAAATGTTAAACGGGCATCTCGGCATATCATCGTATACGTATCGGCGCTTGCGCCTTTTGCAAATCGGCCGCGCCGCGTAGAAGCCCGGTCAACGAGCTCCGAACTCGTTGCACTCCATCTTTCATCGTTCTGTAAAAACACGGTGTCCCAATCTCATGAGGCCATAAACTTGAGGGATAGATCCACGGAGAGGGTAGAGGCAAGTATGTTATCCACTGCAAGACTTCATCCCTTTTCAACTTCATTCTCTTCACTGTGCATCGCCGCCAACCACAATGTCCCTCAGTCATCACAAAATCAAGCCCCCCCAGACAGTCCAACTTTTCTGATACCTCAGGGCCTTTGTTCTACATGTATCTGAAGACTGCAGAAGATGAGGGCCGCAAAATGGCCGATAACTGGCAAAAGGACGCTGATGGAATCCTTATTTTCGTGAGTCCTTATATTAACCTCCACCCTTCAAGCCAAATTCACAGGATACTTCAGCATTCTACCTTATGAACATCTATCAACTTCTCGCGGACCCAAACACATCTCGTGGATCGATCCTTGCCATTCCAGCTAAGCCACCACTGTTTACTCCACCAAAGTAAGCAGTCTGGGTCAACTAACTCTGGTTCCTGTGTTTGGCGATGAGTCTTACACGTGCTCTACTGGCGACATTTTTACAGCAATGGGTGTGTCGATACATCAGAATCACTCAACCACTACAGTCCACACAAGCGAGCAGCGATCTGTACATTCTTTGCTGATGGGGTGGAGAAATTTCATCTACCTTCGTTGGTTGACGCGTTACCTGCTCTGCTACATGTGCCCCTGTTCCCGTTATTCATCGGACTGGTTATTTTCTTGTTCAACATCCATCATACTGTGTTCAGCATTGTGGTTTGGTGGGTTGGACTTGTAGAAGAAGGTACATATGCATGTGCACCGACTTTGTGTATCCTCTTTCGGGGCTGATCCTGGAATCACTCAAGCCTATGTCATTTGTGGAGTTGGTGAGCAAGTTCGGTGTGCCGTATGGGGCCGATGCAGTCGCATATGCATCGACCTCACTGGTCAATTTGCATGGGCCGCCTCCCAGTTTCGCGAAGCCTCCTTCCTTCGATGGCATGCCTGACCCAAGTGACTCCATGACGCGCCCGCGTTCCAGGTCGACACTTAGCCGAATATCGCAAAACGGAAATGCACACGAGTCGCCACTCCCGCTATCCCCACCCTCAACCTCATCGCATCTCAGGTCATCCAGTGCATCCCTTGCACCCACGTCCTCTGAGACAGGTCATTTCGTCGTCACTACCACCACCTGAAACAGGTGCCCGCACAAAAGGTTTGCCAGACGCTGTATCAGCATCCAACCCTTTGGACACCTCCGACAAGATAAAAGAGAAGGAAGTGCCAAAGCTGCGTGTCATACTGAGACGGCTCCCCATCGTGTGCCCTCGTCGCGGCCTATTGTTGCAGCTACTTCAACTGTTACCGGTGGAACGATCAAGGCAACTGCGTCCATACTGGACTCAGTCACAGAGCCCCAGACGAGCCCGTGACGCCGAGCAACCATCAACCTGACCTACCGTCCTCCAGCTCAGGAATGGCAGCTTCTACAGCGGGTCAGAGGGTTCTAGACAACACCGTGACTTCGAGCAGGTAGCAGCCTGCCCCACCGTCCTTTATCGCCCTAACAGCAACAGCGACAACGCGCAAACCTGGTGTACCGTCGTCTTTCCATGTGCCGTTGGCTGCCACAACCTTCGTGTTCTACTGCGCAGAACGGAGTCACTCCCTGATGAAAAGATGAAATTACGTGTCTAAGACGGTTCTTATTGGACCGCAAAATGGGAATGAAGCAAAGTCATGGCTCTTTGCCACGTAAGCGAGCGAGATCAAGCTTTGTATGCCTCACATACCATTGCTGAGCTGTTCTACATCATGCACAACGTTTTGCCACCACCACACAAGAGGTCACGGAAATATGACGTCGTTAATTACTGCTTTTATTGGTTGGGATCCCTTGCGATGGGTATATGTATCTGATATCTTGCGTTGGCACAAGGCTAACCACTGATACCAGAACTCTCTGGCCAGCTGGACCTGTCGCTGCCACTTGACACACGCTCGCCTCTACTAACCTCGGCACGGACTCCCCTATCGTCTTCAAGATCGACACTCCCGGTGGCCTGCGAGTAGAAAAGCATTAACACATAACGGCTAAGTGGGCCACAGCTGGGGGAGAAGATGAATGAGGAGAGGCTCGGAAACGGCGAACTGCGAATGCCTCGCTCTTTATACAGAACTGAGTTACGGTCCCTCCATGTCTCACTTACTCTTGTTGTACTCCTTCACCTTTCTGGAAAGGCACCTGCCAATTAGGACACGGGGCATGCACCAAACCTCCCGCAGTGTAGATTGTGATGTACAGTACGCATTACAGCTAGACTCGAATTATCATCACCCTCAGTTTAAAACGTTGAATGCCGGATATTGCATTCCTAACCACCATTAAGCGAATGTGATTCGATCTCTCGGCCAACCAAGCCAGGTTACAGGTGACTTATTCCCAATTCACCATCGCGATGATTCGGTAAACGGATCAATCTATAAGGCCCCCAGAGCATTGCATCAAGGACGGGATTGTTCACCGAGCTGGGCAAGAGAAAAGGAGTAACTTCTCCATTCTTGTCCAGCTCGGCGAGAAATCACCGGCGCCTCTTGCTGCGCTTCAACCTGAAAGTTAAAGTAGGAATAAGCGAAGTGATCGGACCCAATGTAGAAGAAATGAAATCTTCTAACTTATAATAATGTTTTGGATACCGCCAAATTGGCCAACCTCCCAAAGTGTGAGTCACCTGAAGTTATCGTCACCAAATTGCATTTGCATCCAGAAGGGGTCATGGACGTACTTGAGGACCCTCGTCCCAGGACCTGTTATGAAGTCGTAGGTGGCCACGGCGCGAGGTGGGGAGGATGTATGCATTCAGTAGATCTACAGCGGGGATCTGGGTGTCCTCCGCTTTACGGAAGAATCCGGTGAAAAAATACAACTTTCCGGCTTTAGTACTGTAGTCCACTATAACAGTGAGACCTGGCGGCAAACAATGAGCGTTAGGAGATCATAATGGCACAGATGGTAAATATCGTTTTTTTATTTGTTGTCTGTCATTACCACGGTCGCTGGGTGTGAGATTTGTGAGACTCCAGGTGTGATGCGGTCCAATAAATGAGCGACTCGGAGTGAGCCTCGGCTAGTACAGACAGCTTAACAGCTACCTGAAAGATGGTCGCCATTACAATGGTCGGCATTAGTGAAACAATTAGGATGCCCCCAGATAGGATGGCGCCAACGACTTACCTCGGTGGGAGAATATAGCCATAAAAGAAATATAAGTGCACGTTGAAGCAGGCCAACGCGCGGTCAACTATCCAGAGTTTGCACGCTTGGGCCTAGATAAGATTTCGGAGGCACCTCGAGGCATCCCGGATCTTTGCGACGTACTCGGCTAGGCCCAATCTCATATTTCGCGTTGGCATGAGTGCATGACTTACCACGATTCCCATTTTTCTGAAGACCGCAGGTATTCGTAATGTCACAAGGTTCAAGGTCAAACGTTCAAACGTTCAAGCTAGCGTGCAGCCTTATATCAGATGCCTTCAATACCCATTCACACCCCGTTCCAACTGCCCAATCGCCAGTGGAGATTCTGTTTTCGTTCGGGCTCCGGTGCTCATTCCATTACCCCCAGTTCTCCTTTGCACTCGAAACCCGCGATGGGGTCACCTCCAAATCAGGTCTATACCGCATTTTCTTTCATTGGCTTCCTCATGTGTGCAACGCCTTTCTACTGGCACCTCAAAGGTCGGTTCTAATGCACGATTGGTCGACGTCCGGAGATTAAACATACTTGCCTTAGCTATGAATATGGGAACTTGCTTGTACATGGCATGGACTGGTATCGGATGCCTCATTCAGTGCATTAACTCGATCGTTTGGAACAACAGCATAAGAGACATCGCTCGCGCCTACTGTGACATTGGTAAGTCCCCCCTGACGCGGCCTGACGTGTTGCTTCACGAACGCTCATCGATGGATTCGACAGCGACTCGCTTTCAAGTCGCGCTCAACGCCGCGCTCCCAGCTTGCTCACTTTGTATCCAACGTCGTCTCTACAAGTGTGTGAGTGGGAACGCCAGAAAGGCGACGCACATAGACAAACGCCGTGAAGTCATAATTGACCTGCTCATTGGTCTTGGTATTCCAATCCTCCAGATAGCAACTGGTAATTGCACTCGGGAACTCTCTCCACAGCCATTTGTCTAAATAGACGTGGTGCAGATTATGTTGTATCTGGACGACGTTACGTCCTTTTCGAGGATTTCGGGCCCTATCAAAACACAGTGATGACGCCCCTGACTTTCTTTCTCTTCTCCGGATGGCCTGTTGTGATTGGCACGATATCTCTGGTCTATTGCGGTGGGTATCTGGCCTTACCCTCGTCCTTCTGCCCCGCAGCTCATTAATCGACAGTCGCGAACATCTATCAACTGTACAAGCATCAGCACCGTTTCAATGAGGCAATATCTTCGGGCTCTAGCCAGAGTCGGGGCTTCTACATCCGTTTGATTCTGCTTTCCACAGTCGAAATGTGTGGAACGGTTCCAGTAGCATCGTGGTATCTTGCATTCGAGGCCAGCCTGGGTGTAATGGAGTGGAATTGGACTGACGTCCACAATAACTATTCTCGAATTCCTCAGATCACGAAAGTTGAATGGGAGAACAACCCCAAAACCCTCGTCTCGCTCGAGACGTTCCGGTGGTTACTCGTCTCGTGTGCCTTCGTCTTCTTCGCGTTCTTTGGCCTTGCGGGGGAGGCGTGGCAACATTACCGTTGCCTGTATAGATGGCTTGCCCGTCACGTCCGTTCATCGGTCTCGTCTGACAGTTTCATCACTGGCACGTCGTCGCGTAGGTATGTAGTTCAACGTGCCACCTTTGAATGTTTGGGTTCATATTTATTTCAGGACTTCGTCTTCCCCTGATCTGAAGAAGGGCGCGGGCCGCATGGTCTTTGCGATGAGCGAAGATTCCACTGTTTCATTCTCCGACCCGCTTTCCATCCCGTCTGCTTGCGTCACCAGCAAGACAAAGCAAGAGTTCAAAGTCGAGCGGTATTCACTTTCGGTGTCGACGGTATTATGTGGTGAATTTAGCTCCGCAGGTGGGTCACAGGGCCAGATAGATCAACTGACACCAACCAGCTCTGCGTCCGTTCTGGCATCTGATTCATCGCCATCACCTCAACCTGCCTGCATGACCAACTCCACTATGCAATCAAGATATGCAGACTCAGCCGATGTCGTCTGAACTTTCCCGCGTTTAAACATACTACTTCCTTTATTTCTTTGGCTTGCTGTTTTCGCGTACTGTATTTGCAGTCCACTCCCATAATACTTTTCCGGCCATGATTCACATGCTCACGTGTCGATGGCGCGATTGAACTCTTCAGTCTCATATGTACTGTAACTCTCTTGTAACATAATAGTCCTCTCTCGATCTTTACACCCATCCTCGATGGCGTTGTTGTCACTACACGCATGGATAGATAGTTGAGGTATGGAATGAGGCTTAGCTACGTATCAATCACATACTATGTATGTATATCATATAAAGTGTGGCTAGCGCTGCCCAGATCGAGGGTTCGCGTTTGTCAATGATTCGTATCCGTAATATTATATTGCGGATACAGTTTCAGCATATCATATCACACCGATCCCCGGCCCACTTCAGCTCCGTGCTAATTAAAACAAAGAATATTCACGCCGCCTGACCATGTCAGACTGAGGAGCTTATAGGTAGCGCACCGCAGAACGGTAAACAAAATGAAACGCACTGGCAGGAAAAGACCCCTCATTAAGAGCTCTATACAGTGTAGCACGGGTCGGAGCGCGCTTGTGAGTCCGAGAGGAAAGAGAACAGAGTGAGGTGCTAATCAAATCGCATTTTTGAGTCCAGTCTTCAGTCATGTACCTGCCTAGCTTAAATACATGACAAGGCGCCTAGAAGGGAGACCAAGAAGAACAAGGGAGTGAACATATATGTAGAAAGATATCCTAGATCAGAGTATGAGACGGCGACCTTGTATGGTACAACCTTTAATGTACTAGTAAGCTTTCAATAGTCCAGATCAATAGCATTAAGGCAATAAGTGGTATAAGCAAGACACGCGCGATGTCTGAGGAAGGGACGTCGTAGGTCGAAACGTGGTCAGAGGCTGCGGGCGCTCCGACATATCGTTCCGTTCCGAGCCTAACGCGGGGGCTGACCTTACAGCAGCACTACATCCTTTTCCCGTTGTGCAACTAGGGGAGGGCCCGACAACACCCGCACGATCCGTTTCATAAGGAGTGGTGATGCGGCTGAGAGACCCCGCTTTCAGATATCAGATGCAGCAGAGCTCAATATCTCCGAGGGGAAGTGCCATGACTCATCACATCCACCCCATGCTAGGAATACGGCTCATCGTTCCAAGAGATAGCCGCCCTGCGGACGCGTACCGTTTGGCCGTCGTTAGTCGAGTGGGCATGATCTCGTAATAACTTCATGGCTCTGAGATATCTTCCCGACGATGGGAGGTGTAGCCTTGCAGAGGAAAGCGTCTCGCGATTGCTCCCCTCCTGTCGGTGTTGTAGCATTCGAGCATGGTGTTAGGGGTGGAGATGGACTCGAGGGACGACACCTCTCATCCCACGGGGGGAGGTCGCAGGTGTGGGGAGTGAAGCTAGTCACTGCTAGTGAAGAGTGTCGCGTGGCGTTTCCACCCAAGGCACACGGGCGCAGACAGCCCAGAGAATGGTGGCGACGAATAAGCCACCGCTCGGTCTTCCCCATATCAAATACCTCTAAGCTACCCTAATCTCAATATTGGCGCTTGAGTTTTTTTTGTCAATCTGCATTGATATTCTGCAATCTTAAGATGAGGTCTTCGTGGGACTGACTGCAAATATAGTACGCAAGCACAGCAATACAAAGAAACGAAGGAAGTATTGTTTTTAAACGCGGCCAAGTTCAGACGACATTGGCTGTGTCTGCATATCTTGATTGTATAGTGGAGCTGGCCATGTCGGCAGGTTGAGATGATGGTGACAAATCAGATGCCAAAACGGACGCAGAGCTGGTTGGTGTCAGCTGATCTATCTGGCCCTGTGACCCACCCGCGGAGCTAGATTCACCACAGAATACCGTCGACACCGAAAGTGAATACCGCTCGACTTTGGATTCTTCCTTTAGCTTGCTGGTGACGCAAGCAGACGGGATCGGGATGGAAAGCGGGTCGGAGAATGAAACAGTGGAATCTTCACTCATTCCTGACTTTGTCGCAAAGACCATGCGGCCAGCACCCTTCTTCAGATTAGGGGAAGACGAAGTCCTGAAAAATATGAACCCAAACATTCAAAAGCGGCACGTTGAACTACATACCTACGCGACGACGTGATGAAGGTGTCAGACGGGACCAATGAACGGACGTGACGGGCAAGCCATCTGTACACGTAACGGTAATGTTGCCACGCCTCCCCCGCAAGGCCAAAGAACCCAAAGAAGAGGAAGGCACACAAGACGAGTGACCACCGGAACATCTCGAGCCCGAAGACGGCATCGGGGTTGTTCTTCCATACGATTTTCAGGACCTGAGGGATTTGAGAGTAGTTACTGTGGACGTCCGTCCAATTCCACTTCATTACACCCTGTCTGGCATCGAATGCAACATAATACGACGCTAGTGGAACCGTTCCACACATTTCGACTACGGAAAGCAGAATCAAACGGATGTAGAAGCCCCGACTCTGGCTAGAGCCCGAAGATATTGCCTCATTGAAACGGTGCTGATGCTTGTAGAGTTGATAGATGTTTGCGACTGTCGATTAATGAGCTGCGGGGCAGAAGGGCGAGGGTAAGGCCAGATACCCACCACAATAGACCATAGATATCGTGCCAATCACAACAGGCCATCCGGAGAAGAGAACGAACGTCAGGGGCGTCGTCACTGTGTGTTGATAGGGCCCGAAATCCTCGTAAAGGACGTAACGTCGTCCAGATACAACATAATCTGCACCACGTCTATTTAGACAGATGGCTGTGGAGAGAGTCCCCGAGTGCAATTACCAGCTGCTATCTGGAGGATTGGAATACCAAGACCAATGAGCAGGTCAATGATGACTTCACGACGTTTGCTTATGTGGGTCGCCTTTCTGGCGTTACCACTCAGACACTTGTAGAGGCGACGTTGGATACAAAGTGAGCAAGCTGGGAGCGCGGCGTTGCATGCAACTTGAAAGCGAGTCGCTGTCGAATCCATCGATGAGCGTTCGTGAGGCAACACGTCAGGGCGGGACTTACCAATGTCACAGTAGGCGCGAGCGATGTCTCTTATGCTGTTGTTCCAAACGATCGAGTTAATACACTGAATGAGGCACCCGAGACCAGTCCATGCCATGTACAAGCAAGTTCCCATATTCATAGCTAAGGCAAGTATACTTAATCTCCGGACTTCAACAGATCGTGCATTAGAACCGACCTTTGAGGTGCCAGTAGAAAGGCGTTGCGCACATGAGGAAGCCAATGAAAGAAAATGCGGTATAGACCTGATTTGGAGGTGGCCCCATCGCGGGTTTCGAGTGTAAAGGAAAACTGGGGGTAATGGAATGGGTACCTGAACGGAAACAGAATCTCTACTGGAGACTGGGCAGTTGGAACAAGGTGTGAATGGATATTGAAGGCATCTTATATAAGGCTTCAAGGTTGAAACCCGACAGAAGGTGATGGTGGAAGCCTAGGCAGATGCCAGTGCCTCAAAGCAACAGATAAAGGCACGTCTTGCGTGACTGGAAAATATGTTTTCCGGCCTTACCTGATGGAATTCCAGTTCAAATGGTATAGAAAAGATAGAAAAGGCAAGGATTGATTGACACAAGTCCCAGGAAAGGCAAGTTGAACCCAACTAGCTGGAACGTGAACTTATTAGTAAAACCGTGGAAGACTCTCGGTAACCTTTTACTTACCCACTGCTCATAATGCGCCCATATCCTCGTCGCCACCGTTGATCTTCTCACCATAGCTAATTGGCTCGTTGCTGCGGCATTTCTCGTCAGAGCAGAGAGCTGATTATTAGGGGCTTGTGACGTGAAGGTCATTCAAATGTTCAAGCTCCGAAGGAATCGGAGCGAGAGCGACAGCTGTGTCGAATCAAGGCTTGTGGACGCGTCTGGGCTGAAGCAATCGCATTTATGAATCGCTGATGGTTGTGATTGGGGCATCAGCGCGTCAAGTCGCCTCACGCCGCATGAGTATGAGGCCATGCTCTTTTGTTTGTCGCCGTGGCGCGCAGGAAGAAAAATCCTGGTGGTATTAAGAAGGAGAGGGGATGCCGATTATGCTGAGTCTACGTGCGTAACCCACAAGCAAGGCTAATTAGTCTAAAAACGAATTGTTACATTCATTATACAGCCCAGGATGCTTCATATAGTCTTTGCAAATGCAGGGGCAGGGGCAAAGCCAATGTGAAGGTGAAGGATCAATCGATCAAGCTATCGATCATGATGTTTTAGTGATCAACACCAATGGACCTTTCAGGGGCTAGTACCGGCTAGTACTAACTCCGACTCATGGAATCGTCCTTGCCCAGCGGGGCGCAACATGAAATTCAGCTACATTGCAAGGACCCAGGAATGGCTTGACGCACTCGAGATGTCCCCAAAATCCTATCTAGTGCATCAGCAAAACGTCAAAATAATTTCTGGGTTTTCACTGGTTTCCAGGTTTCTGGAAACCTCGAAACCAGAAACCAGAGAAAGCTATAGTGTGCGAGTGCTACAGCGCCATAGATTATAGTTACATAGTTCAGGGTTTCCTCAAGTTTCCCAGGTTTCTGGACACTGTCCATTTAATGGGTTTCCGGAAAATGGGACATAGGTCTCCATATGTCCAGGTTTCTGAGTTTCTGCTGGTTTTTAGTGGTTTCTCAGGTTGAGCAACCACCGGAAACTAATTTACATAATTACTGATGTAGGTCCAAGCATGCCCCAAATGTGGATAGTAGATACACATTTTTGGTCCATTTTCGATATAGCGTTGAAGGTCCATACGGAGACAGAGTACTAGACAGGGATCCGTGGCGGCATCGCAGTGTCATAGCGATGCCGCGTGCTACAGTAGCAATCTAAAGAGATAAGCGAAAAGATTAAAGTAGATAAGCCGCTTATAGCTTAGATACGAAATTGAATGGAGTACCCTCGCAGTCCAAACCAGAAATGCGCGATGTGTGGCACTCCTTGCCAACGCATCGCCCCTGCTTGACACAGCCTGCGAGCACGCTCCTTGTTGCCTGAACGTGGCCTCTTCATCAGCCGAAATCCATCATAACATGTACTGTATCTGAAGATGGTAGAAGACGAGGACAACAAAATGACTGATCACCGGCAAATGGATGCCGACAGAATCCTTATTTTTGTGAGCCCTCATTTTAACCTCCACCCGCTGAGCGTAGTGAACAATGTGAACACTGTAGACTGGTTTATTCTCTGCCACTGTTGCAGCATTAGCTGCTGTCTCTATCTAGGACCTTGTACTACAAGGTTGTACAAGGTCAATAAGGTGCAAAGTTGACAAGGCTCAATGCTATGTTACTTTAATCACAAGTTCATATCATTTTTGCACTGAGGAGGTTCTGCGACCTGAAAAGTCTACAAGGTGCAATGTCAAAAATAGAAAAATGGTGGTCATTTCTAGGCAAATGGCACGGTATATTTATGCATAATACTCATTCATCTATGTAAAGTACAGGAGATGCTACAGAAAAGAAAGAAAAATACCCAGGAGACAAGTGTCTCCTGGGCGTGGTGTTGATGTCCGTGATGTCGTCGTCCCCCCCCCCTCGTGGTCGTTGCGTGGTCATGATCGTGGTCACCGCGTGCTTGTGGCCATGGCCGTCGCATCGTCACGTCGTTGTGATCATTGTGATCGCATTGCGTCGTCGTCGTCATCATGCGGTCGGGTCGTGTTTGTCGCGTGGTCGTGGTCATGGTAGTTGCATCGTTGTCGTCGTGGCAATGTAGTCGGCGCGACCCGCACCGTTTTTACGGCCCTCAATGTGGAACTTATGCGACTTGGAACTAGAGCTTGCAGCAGGGCCAAGTGTGCAGAGGGGCAGGGAAAGGGTGAAGAGGGGTGAGGTCTCTAGCATCGGATCGGACGAGCTGTACTCGTCCAGGAAACCAGACGTTTTGAGGACAAAGTAAGACTCGCGGTATGTTCGCTTCGTGTAAATCGCTTCTTGCGCTCAAGATATCCTGTATGTACTGCAATAACAGATGGGTCATCTTTGCTTCTGCGCTCATCTATTCGACAACATCATCGATTTGCTCGATGACTTCGTCGATCCACACCTCAATCTCTTCCTTATCTTCTTCCGTCTTCCGCGTTGGCAACTCACCACGCTTCCCCCGCGCGCGTCGCATCTCAACCATTTCTTCCGAGACGCACACGCGCCACACATTCCACTTGTCCACCGCACGCTTGCGCTGCGCGACGAGCTCCGTGCTCACCGCCGTCTCCTCCGCCGCGTCTGCCGCCTCAAAAGCACGTGAGTACTCGCACAAGTTCCTCCGGATTGTCCGCTTCTGCTCTTTCGTCAGCAGTGACGGTGGCCGCGGCCGCCACAAGAACTGCTTGAACCGGTCCAGCAACCGCTTCTCGATCTCCTGTCCGCGAAAGTCCCAAATTGCGTACCCGTTTTCTATCTGTCCAGCGGCAAGCAACCGTGAGTTACATGTATCAGTTTCGGAGATAAGCATACCGTATGCGTCCAGGCACTTGCAGCCGTGGCGAGGTATCGCCCGCTCGGGTCCCACTCGACATCAGTCACGCCATAGTGGTCCGCGACGCCGAGTTGTTGGATACCTGAGCCCCATTCCTCTTTTAGCACCTCTTTCTTGACTGCGTCATCCGAGTTAAAGTCAAGGTCCCAAAACTCCAGCTCTGATTTTGATGTCGACCCGACGGTCGCGAGTACGACGTGGCGTCCGCGCGGTGACCATCGGATGGTATTTGTTGTGCGACCCGCTAGGGTGCCTTGGATAGTTCGGTTAGTGTTCAAGCTCAACTTAGTAGCAAACCTCCATAGACGCACGAAGCAACTTAATCTTGCTGTGATCAAGCTGATAGAAACTGACATCCGTCTTGATGGTAACACCCGATCCTGCGTTGCCGAGATTGGGATCGCTACTCGACACGATAGCAAAGCGTTCGCCTTTTGGTTCCCAGGAAAAGTCCGTGACGGTATCTGTGCGCTTCCGCGTCAGATATCGGTGTGATGACACAACGGATATGCAACGTACCTTTAAGCCCGACAACTTCAACAGGAAAGCCCTTCTCACGTACACGGAAAATCTCGATGTTGCAGAAAATAGATCTTTTCGTTTTTGTGTGTCGATCGGCGCATACACAGAGAAAGTCGCCCTGATTTTGCCAATAAAGGCGACACTGTGATAGGGAGTCAAGACCATGAATTGGTCAGAGAAATACGCCTTGGACAGTATCCCCCACCTCAGAGACGTTGAATAAATTCTTCTGACGCAGAACTGTCCGCCCGGGGAATTTGAGCAACGTGACCCGCGCAGGTTGGTTCGCGACTTCGGGCGTCCAATATGCGAGAATGTTTTCAGTGGGCTTCTTGGACGCGTTGGGGACATCGTCTCTATCCTCGTCTCCGTGTGGACACCAATCGAAATCAACGACACCCTCGATCTTGAGGCTCTTCTTTCCCTGCAGACCCATGCCCGGCAGTTCGTATACACTGATTTGCTGACCTGGTGTCAGCCGCGCGGTATACTTGTCGTCTGCGCTCCACTTGAGGGCAGGCCATGTCATTTGCTTCTTCGCGCCTTCACCTTCAGGAAGGATAGAAGGAAAAGTGCGCAAAAGGTGGCCTGTTTTGATGTCCCAGACGGCAATGTTGTTCCCCTCGTCTTCTGCAGAGAAGAAGCGAGGACCCTGTGGCATGTCCTCCGACACAACAATTGGCTCATTGGACCAGGTTACGAGGTATTGTTCACAAGGAGAAAAGTCAATCAGCCGGATGAGGGGGTGGAAGAAGCGTGCTTGGAGTTGGAAGGATTGGCCACCATATAGACGGACGCCCTGTCGATGGAGGGTCGCGATATAATTACCTAGAGGTGACCACGAGACGTATAGCTCTGTCCGGAGGTTTTGCTTACGAGCAAAGATGAGTATGAGATTGAATAAGAAGCAGAGGAACGTACCTGATCCTCGTGGGCTACCTCGCACTGTGAAGGTCGGCCATGCCAGCGTATGGAGACTTCATCTCCGAGATATGTTACGTACTGATCCCGGCCAAGGGGATCGGCCAACCAAGCACGGAGATGCTCCTGTGGTGGATTAGTTTGGTTCCAAAGAAGGATAAGTGGACATACCTTTGGGTGGAACTCTTCTCGTTGTGGTTCCACAAAGGTCTCATCGATGTCGGCAAGCGTTTCGATGTCGGCGAAGCGATTGAGGAGGAAGGTATGCTTCGCATAAAATGGGCACCCGTTCATTTCGTTAAGTGCGTGAGTGGCCGCGTCAGAGTTTCGGAATTCGATGAATGCATATCTATGCGGGCTGGACTTTACTACAAGGTGGAGAACCCAAATGAGCGGGCTGACCCATGGCTCTTCCCCGTAGCATCGTTCCATGGTACAGAAATATCATCGGGTTTGATTGCAGCACCCTTACGGGTAAACTCTCCGGCAATCTTTGTCAAAAGCTTCTCAATTTTTGACTTGTCGATTACAGGGATGCCATCGACGACTAGGATGTGGTCAAAGCCTTCTTTGAGACGGACCTTGTACCTGGATGAAATGTTTGTCACAGATACTGTCAGAAATTGTCGGAGCACATACTGTTCTTCAATGTCCGAGTAGTCGACACTTTCATCAACATCACTCGATATCGCCATTGCGTCGCTGATGCAAGCTAATAGACCGGTGAATGCCGAGGCCTATTGTATTTTCGTTGATGGAGGGATTTTCTATTGATGCTGTTGACATTACTGTAGGAGGTGGCGCCGCACGTGCACATCTTCTCTGATTGTGTGGTGGTATCATTGAGGCATGCTTGAACAGTAAGTACAACTTATTGTACCCCCGGCACTGGCAAGGATCCTGCCAGGCTGACCGAGATGCAACCCAGGAAGCAATTTGCGCGTCGAGACACACCCCCGTTTTGTTGTCGATTATTATAATACTGCAACTAGGAAGTCATATTTAAAGGGAATTCATGAAGAGAGACAAATCAAGATAATGCACGGTGTGGCTCAGGCAGTTCAGGATGTATATAGCTGACAACCAACATCACAGTAACTACAAATAACAGCCGTGAGCGAAGCGTTCCTCTTACAAGGCCCGAGTCTTGGCCAGTCTCGTCCTCGTCCGGCAACCAAGTCGAGTTATGCGCTTTCATGCGACATTGTCAACGCCGGCATCTGCCGCCTCTGGTATCCTCTTGTTTTTCCTCGTAGGTCCGTCTATTAGAAGGCAGACCTCGACCTCTTTCAATTGGTGAACGCCGTAGCAGAATTTGGTACGGGTCCAAATCACCACTAATGCATTTGAACGTGTCGACATGAATTTTTATGCTGGCTTCTGGTCACGGTGGGAAAAAGTACACCTGCTTCGACCGAGGCAAGCGCGAAAACAATTCAAAGCACAGATCCGAGGAGACTGATTGTTAGAGAACAAGCCTACGCCGAATGGGTTCATGGCCGAGAAAGGGATTGTGCAGCGCAAGACGATGTCGACGCCACATTGATTGATGGTGCACATTGCCCATCGCGCCTCGGGTGATAAATTTCCACTGCGCAGATGCTCGACCTTTGTCATCGACCACCTGATGACGTGGTTGAACCACATAGCGTAGTTCTCTAGTAGTAACAATCTGGCCAAAAAAAAAAAGGTTTGTCTTCTTCTAGACACCAAAAAATGTTGGCAGAGATGATTTTGAAAGGGGGTTTCATATGCAGGTGTGAACGGAAGTAAGTTAGTAGGGTCCTGGTCCTGCACCGAGACTGCTATAATGGAGAACCCAATCTCTATTTTTCCCACCGAAGACCGCAAATTGCGTTTGTTACGGGCCTTGCATTGATGATGACGATGATTATTATAATGCCGCACACCAGCTAATCGCCGCGCAGCCCCGCGATCGATGCAGTTCAGGTTCGAATGCTCTGCCAGGTACTTTACCGGATCCCCTTTGCCCAAGGAGTAAGGCGGCCACAAGCGAGGTACTGTAGAGGTTCTGACCCCCAGTAATAGTGACCAATCTTTTCCTTTCCGAACCAGTACAATAGTCGCGGTGAGGGCACAGGTCGAATCGCATGTGACGTTGCCTCCACCTGTATATATACTGTATATACAGTACGGGCTACATCTCGAGAAAAATTGCAACCTAAATTGAACTGCCAGGGCGAACTTGAACCCGCACAACTGAAAATGGCAGGCAAGAGTTGCCCGAGCTTTCTGCGCCGAGTTACAGAATACAGACTCTGTGCGGATGGTCAAAACCAGACATGGCCCATGTTTCATCGGCGTTTATACTGTATCGTGTTGTCAGAAATTCGCAAGCGTCTTTAACGGCCTCGTTTTAATAGTCGAATAGTCAAGCTAGTCAAGCCTCGGCCGCATGGTTGTGGGGGACCCGGACCAGGTTGGGCGGTGAGAATCTTGGTCGTCAATTTGCATGGCGATGGGAATTGTCTGTAGAAATGCCGGAGAGTCAAGTTGGGGCACATCGCACTCTGCACATATATTTAATCACACGAGCCAATGTGGTTAAAAAAAAAAAAGGTAAAAAAAAAATAATAAGAAACAAATGGATGAGAGAGAACATGACAAAAAGACCTATCGAGACTCCAAATCGAAACCAAAAGAACGAAAGAAAAAAAAAATTGAATCGAATAGCGTTCCCTGGTGAGAGTGAGTCTGTTGGTGGTGGTGGTGGTGGTGGTGGTACTGCTGGTGGGTTGCAAAAAAGGTATGACGTACTGTATGTATACGAACGAACAAAAAAAAAAAGATAAATAAGAGGAACCCCCTGGACCGATCTGCAGTTGTATGGACATACATAGGAACAACACACGTAAGATGGATCGTACTATGCATGAAAATATATAGACTGGACAGGACGTGGGTGGGGACAAGAGGGCATCATCCTACAGCTTGGGTCGTGCTTTCAAGCCCAGCTTTGCTAACGCGTCGCATCGGTTGCAGTGTATTCTCGTCGACCGGAGCCCGGCGCGCATGTCGGTACCGCCCGTTCGCATCCTTCACTTCCGTCTCTTGCCCGACGTCCCCCGCAATACTGCGGGGAACGCTAGGAAGTGTCCCGTTAGCACTGCCGCTGCCCCAAGCAGGTGGCAGGCTTTCACGCATGTGCGATGGCCGCCGCCCACCAATGCCTCGTTCCCCGTCAAGCTCAGTCCCGTCACCCCCACAGCTGCCAGCACCACCGGCCGATTGTGGTTGCTTGACAACGCCAACTGATTTGCTGCCGAGCTCGGCCTCCTCCAAATTCATCAGTTCCGAGACAAAACCGATGTTAGGCGAGATACCCTTCCGTCGCTCAAGGACGAAAGTATAAGCACGTGATAAGGTCCAATGATTAGCGTGAATGAGGTAGGCCATCACTGCCGTTACCGAGCGCGATTTACCGGCTTTACAATGGACATAGGTCGGTGCGGAATGTAAGCTTGCATCGTCTGCCATGACGTCAAGATATGTCGACAAGGGGGAAATAAGATAAACCAGAGAACGTACCGAGGACCTCGCAAGCCTCTCGTACACCCTGGACAATGTTTTCCTCCTCGACCGTGTCGCGCATCGGAATCTTCACATACCTCTCGAACCGCTGGCGCAATCCGAGCCCATGATCGTCGTCACACTCGATGGCGGTGTTCAGAATCCTACGCACGCCAAGGCTCTCCAGCTCGCGGACGTGCTCTTCAGCCGTTATCTCGGGTCCCAAATAGAGAAAATTGGGGAGAATTGTCGAAATGGTGAATGTTGGAAGTGACTCTTCCGTCGAAGGTGGGGCGGAGACGTCTGGACGTACAGTGCATGGACTTGGAGGAAGCGGAGTACAAGGGGAGGAGGGTACAATAGGCGAGGGCGGTGGGAGAAGGAACTCACCATGCCTTGCGGATGTAGGGGGTGTGTGATTGGAGTAGGCAAGAGTGAGGTGGGATGGTGAGTGTGGACGTGGGGAGCTGCTGCCGCTTCGGCTGGGCCAAGTGGCGGAAGGAGGAGCAGCGAGAGTAGCGGAGCGCAGGGTGCGGACCTGAAGTTTTGGTGGGCCTAGGCGTTCAGCGGATTTTGTATCGATTTTGCGAAGTGCCGTTAGGGACGGTCGGCGTCCTGGTGGACATGGAAAGACAGACTCGGAGGGGGGTGGGGAAGGTGTGGCGTCGGTGATGTTCCAGGAGTTGGTGTCTGTGTTGCCCGGAAAAATATTGGCAAGCATTTGGACGGGCGAGGCACCTGCACTGAACTCGATTTCTGGAAGAGTCTTGGAGCGTGCGGCGGTGGCTGTATCGAGTTGGAAGAGTCCCCCAGCTTTCTTTAGCTTGGAAGGGAAAGAGAGCTTCGGTGGGGGGGGTGGCGGGGAGAGAAGCGGATGTTGTTCTTCTTGCACCGAATCTAACGTCTGGGGGGAGGGATTGCTAGATGATATGATGTATTTCTGCAAGGTGGGGTGAGCACGAGCGGCAAGCATGCCACCCTCTAGATAGTCGGCCCTGCCACGAACAAGGAGTGGAGAAATAACAGGCAGGAGGGCCCAAGCGGTGATCTGAGCGTTCACTCTGTCTTGAGGATTCATTTCCTCGTCGTAGATGATGACATCACCATCCCAAGAACCTCCTGGGGCCATGAGAAGGTCCCAGGCGTTTCTGCAAGGGTCTGTAGTGATGAACTGACGAAGGGCATCGATGGAGCCAAAACCTGCACCGGGTTTGCGAGAACGCTTGAGGATGAGAGAGGGGATGGCAAAGTTGATGCTCGATTTTATGTGGGAAGCCAAAAAAGCAGCGGGAGGACGGGTGTCAATAAGTAGGGGGCGGCGAGCAAGACTAGCCAGGCGAGTGACAAGAGAGGCGGGATCAATGGAGCGCGCAGGACTGCGGGGCGGTTCGGAACCAGGACGGTCGAACACGGGAGGGCCGATGTAATGGGCGCTCAAAGGGGGGGATTTAGGATCAGATATGGGGGTATAGTATATGCTTGGAGACGCGATGCTAGATGCAGGACTAGAAGAGCGGACTTGTGTAAAGTCTGACCAATTTGAGGCTGATGAAAGGGGGCGAGTAGGAGAACGAGGAGGTGAGGGAGTTAGAGGAATGGGGCGAAGGCGAAGGTTTTTCTGAACACTGCGTCGAAGTTGTTCGAGGACGGCGAGTTGATTAGATATATCATCTGGAGACTTTATATGATCAGAGTCGGGTGAGAAAGCGGCGGATAAGGGAGTCGCATATATGGGAGAATGAAGTGAATGACGATCAATGTCGTCGATGGGAGTGTCAATGTCGATAATTGAAGTTGAAGTATTTGATCTCTTTGTGGGTGGAGAGAGAGCGAGGTTTGGTGGACGAGCGCGTTTTGTTTGTACTGTTATCGAAGAGCGAGTAACTGCTGCTGCAGAGGTGTTCATGTGTTAAGGTGATTGATTGTATGTCTGCCATTTCCTATTAATTTCATACTTGTTAACACCCACTTAAATTAAGACTCCGAGGTTATTTTCTTAATTTCCTCCAACAGCTCAACTCAACTCAGCCACCATGTCCACGACGACGACAAAGTCATCCTCTCACTCTAATCGACACCAGAACTCCAAAATACCTGATCAGTATCGCACTCAGGTACTTCAGTTGCAAGAGTTTTTCCCTGCTTGGTCTGTCGACGGTTCGTCCGTTTCACACCTACTCTCTGCTACTCTTCTACTTGCTTACTTTCTCTCTCTTTAGACCTCATTTCCACTTTGATCGAAGTAGGTGGTGACGCTTCAATTGCTGCTACACGTATCTCAGAAGGTCATCCTCCCCTTATTCTTTTTTTCTAAAATTTTTAAAGTTGGCTCATTCGTCTGTATTAGGCCACGCCGAACAATGGGTTACCCGCAAAAAGGATAAGAAACCCTCAAATCATCAAGGTCAGACTAAGGATTCCACTTCAACGAGAGAGAGAGGCGAGTCTCGCGGAGGCAGAGGTGGTCGTGGCGGACGCGGTGGCCCCGGTCGTGGTGGTGCCGCTGGAGGTCGCGCTCTCAGTGCTCGTCCATCTCCCCATCGCGCTCATCCTTCTGGTGAAGCTCGCTCATCGCGCCCTGCTAACGGCGATCTTCTCCCTCATGACTCCTGGGAAGAACCAGCCACAACAACTACCACCGACACCAACACCAACACCAACCCCGCCTGGGCTTCCACTTCAGAGTCCCAACCTGGCAGCTCGTATACCTCCACATGGGGTAACAACAACGAGTCCACCTGGGCCGCAACCTCAAACACCAACGGGTCTGCATCTGCATCTCCTGTTGTCAAATCACAGCCTATTCCTCCCGCTCGACCCATTGTCAAGACTCCCGCCACATCAAAGCTCTCATGGGCCCAAATCGCCCGGTGCGCATTGTTTGCTTCTTCCCCCTTCTATTTTCATACTTCTCTCTCCGTAGCGCTCCCGAAAAGCCTTCTACTTCTGCTGCATCCACCACTCCTCAAGCTGTACCTATTTCTCCCCTACCACCTGCCCCACTCGAACCTCCTCGTGAACCTACCCCTCCCCCCGCACAGGAAACAGAACCTGCGACTGGGACTGAGACAGGATGGGAAGATCCCACCACGGTTCAAAATCCACTCTGGGATGATGAACTAGAATTAAAAACCTCTGTCCCTGTCGCGGAACCTTGGAATATAGCTCCAGTGGAAGAAACTAAAGGCCATGACGAGACAAAACCAGTCCCAGTTGTCGAATCATCCCCTGCGCCAGCACCCGAGCCGGCACCTGAGCCTACTCCTGTGACACTCCCTGCCCCTCAACCCAAGGAACCCATTAACCACCTTAGCGAGGCAATCCCCAAGCACGTTTCACCTGTACAGGCAAGACCAAGCAGTGCAGGACATAAGCATGCCGCGCGCTTTAAAACAGATCAAGCGGTCACACTTCCGAATAACTTCGGTTCTGGCCTTGAGAAGGTCGGCATGCAGTTTGGTAGCCTTAGTATTGGTGGCGACGAGATTATCGATACTAAACCGTGAGTGATCCCTAATACCTACCGATCTTTCAATGAATCCAAGCGACTTCATTCAGTGAGCCCGTAGCACCGCCTTCACTCGAACCGGTCGCAAAGCCGCTAAGCGAACCCCCTGTAGCACCCGAGCCCCAGCAAGCATCCTCGGCTCCCCCGCCCTCTCAACCGGAAGCTCCTTCTCCCTCTGTGACTGCCTCTCTCAACTCGGCACCGAGCTTCACACAACAGAGCCAGCCTCAAGCAATTCCTCAGCAAGCACAGGCACAGGCGCCTCCACAGCCCGCGTCGTCACATCTTCCTACCTCTGTATCGCAGCCCACGCTTGTGACACCCTCTGCTGCACCACAGGTCTCCTCTTCAATGTCGGGCTATACTCACCAATCGCAACAGCAGCAGTCGCAACCGCAACC
>QFDX01000298.1:0-14959 GCA_003315875.1 Lactifluus piperatus | reverse complement strand
CAGGAAGCGCGTTCAGAGCAAACTTCATTTCGGAGAAAACTGACGGTTCTTGTTAAGCTTGGAACTTCTAGTATCATGTCCAAGACTTACCAGCGACCTGCAACAATGACGCACACGCGGTATGAGCGTCGTTTATACATGCGGAAGAAAACGGCGTACCGAAGTAAATGCCACTGAGGGTGTGAGGTTTTGATTCCTAACCACGGCAAAATGGAAGAAGGCCACCAGGGTAACTAACATGGGGGAAGCGTTCCTGTCATAGCGTAAGTCAGGTGGGGCTGACATGGAAGGCAAGTTTGCTCACCAGATCCCATTCCAAAGAACCTTTCCGGAAGCAAACATTTGCTTTACGTTCTTTAACGTTCAAATACAGAATGAGCGCACCTCGATGATATAGCTGAGCCTCTGGAACTTCAGCTCTTTCTCTCTGACCTTCAACACACGCTTCTCAAAATTGCGCTCCCATGCCATAAACTGACAACGTCAGCGTTGAAAAACACGAGTCGAAAGTAGCGCTAATACCTTCAACATCCGAATGGCACCTAAAATCTCGTTCATCAATGCGACGCGTTCATCTCTCGCTTTCATGAGGTTATCCTGTGCACGAACGACTATCTTCCCGGCAAGATGGTTCAAGGGTAGGAACAAACAAGTCACCGCGAGCCCAATAAAAGCAGACGAGCCCAGCAGTCGATACAAGAAAATCGTGCCAATAATTACCTCAATAGGGGAATCTTTGATATAGGCTAGGAAGGCGTCCAAAGGAAGGACAGGAAACATGACGCACCGACGAGTGTAAATACATGCCAACTGAACTCGCTGACCCTATCGACGTCTGTTGTCATGAGAGTCATGATCTGTGCCTTGCTGGAGAAATCTCCTTCGTCATCCTTCTGCTCAGAGGACCTCGACCCTGCATCCGGATCGCTATGATTGTTGGCCTTATTCTCTGATGGACCAGAGGACGATGCGACATCTTTTCTCACAAGCGTCTTGGCAAAGAGAATAGAGTTTAACTGCACACGCATGTTGACCTGAAGCGTCGTTGTTGAAAGAGACCACAGCTGACCGTTTACTAACCAGGCTACTATCAGTCCCAGGGTGTGGAGAAAAGGAAGAAAACCCACGCAAATAGAGCGACGCAGTTGCTGCGAACATGCCGAAAGAGTATAACCATCCCCAGCTTCGGTCGTGCCTTTCGGGGTCCGTTTCAAGGTACCGCACCAGCTTCAGCAAAAAGAAGGGAGGTACGTAGTAGAGTACCGCTCCCGCTGCTGCGAGTGCCATCTGTGTCGTAAATGTTGCTTTGTTTACACACGCAAGTCTGTATGCAAGCTCCCAGCCGCTGCCAGGATGAACATTCCAAAACATAAATCGTCTCAAGTGTATGGTAGACAGAGTAGAGCGCATGACGCGGAAGAGATGGGTGGCACGCAAGGCCCCAGGGACGATGGGCAGATCTCCGATATCCAAAGATACAGCGGTGTTGCCGAGCATTACAACTCTGGTTGTATACGAAAAGAGTAGAGTATCCCAAATTGAAGCACCTGTGCACAGAGTTAAATAGTAGATTCAGAAATTTGAGAATAAATACCTGTGACACCAGAAACATTATCACGGGCCTTATTAGTAATGGAAGCAACCGTTTTCTCTGAATAAATGAGTGAAATGGGATAATGCAGAGGCGGACCGAGCGGGGTAGTGATGGCAATAGCAGTCGAAAATGCATACAGCCCAAGCATGACATACCAGACAACTTGCAAAAAGAAGGGCTGGGAATCGTCGGCTAGAGAAGAAATGAAGGCTCGATCACGGGGAAGGAGCGCCGTGAATCCCAATAATACAAAGGCAAGGGTTGTGAGGACGGTGAGATGGATAAAAATCCTTATATGTGAGTAAATCGTGTTTCTGCCAACAGACTGGACCGCGAGAATCGAGAGGTAAATGGCAAATAGGACATGGAGCAAACACGTGATTGTAGTAGTTAAGGACGAAGATGAACCTGCATATCCCAGAGAGACAGTCTGGAGAGAGACAATAGCTGCAAAAGCAATCACAAGCAATGCCCCCCGTAACTTCGTCTGAAAAAAAAAAGGTGTAACAATACATTTCAAACACGAAAACCAAACATACGTTTACCCAGAATTTTGCCTCATCGATGGGTTCCCCGTCAATGATATCTTCTGGTGAGGTTATATCAAAGGGATCATGTCGAGACTCCAGTGGGTCATCTGAGGCGATGGGTAGGGCAATTCCGCCTTGCTTCGAAGTAGACCATCTGAATAGGACCAGACTAAGAAGAGCGCTAGTTGCGAGCGTGATCGCAACGGGAAATTGGAATGATGGCATGGACCGGATGTCAGAAGAAAGTAAGCCCCCGTAACGTCGCTTTGCACACGACGAGGAGACGAATTTCTAAGGTAAGACCGAGACGTGGTTGATTGTAAGTCGCGTTAATGCGAATTTTGAGACCAAGGCTGTGCATGGCTGTGCACTGCCGTTTATGGTATATGCTCCCGACGGGTTTTAAGTCACGGCTGCAGGTTGAACAACGTCGAATTTTGGGCCTTTTGGTCACCCACCTACTTATGATTGGCACTGAGTTTATGCCACGCATACTCTTAGTAGAAGATCCAAACTCAGTTGGTGTGATACCTTGCTTGTGACAAGAAGCAATGCAACTCGTCGATAATAAACTCGATTGTCAAGGATTGAAGGACGTTCATTTGGAGCTTGGTACATTAAAGTATAGAATATATTTCCCCCTTTAATGCAGTCTGATACATTATCACGTTGAGGATGTGAGGAAATTTTGTACATAAAAAAGAGAATGCGGATACTCACATTGCGCTTGCATCCTGTATTGAGAATGCAGTGGAGCATATCGTCTTAGATCAGGATCGTAACATATTATAAAAAGCTTCAAAACCACATAATAATTGCACGCAAGAGCGGCTAGAGCATCGAAACAAGGTAATGTAAACGTTAAAAAGAATATCCGAGAGGGAACAGACATGATTCAACACAAACGTGTGAGGTGGATTGACCTTAGGAGTGATGAACACATTCACAGGCATAATGGGAAATTGGCACCTATTGATATTGCGACGAATTATGCTGTTATGATCATATGAGGCATCAAAATTCAAATTTGTGTCATTGTGGACAACGAACAAATTTTGGGTAGAACATTTCATCCAGATCAGATACTGTAGTGCGGAGGCACGTGCCTGACAAAGCGCGACCAAAAAATACAGGAAGAGGCAGGCACCGTAGGTGTAGTATTCAATCTACAGATGGATTGTGTTCATCAGGGTTGAATTGAGAATGATGTCGATATTCGTGCTGTTTTGTTGGTGAGGCGGTGAGTTCGGATCGCTCAGGCTTGTTGATGATCAGCACTTTCATAGCTTTTGTTATTGATAATTCAAACCCACTTTGCACCTGCCTCTTGCAAATGTGGTTACGTCCATGAGACATGGATCGTATGAGGATATGCTATCCCGATATCTGCTGTGACTTATCGATGAAATGTTCTTTTCTTCTAGCAAGCAAGGTATCTGCCAACACTTCTAGTGATGATACATCACCATCCCCAAGCAAGATAATGATGGTGTCAAATAAAAAAAAAGTTGATGGGATGTGATTGATCCTGATGATTACCGAAATTCAGTTACCCTCATTTCATGGATAGCAAGGACACGCGTGCTTCTGCATGTCGAAGGAGTTAGTCTAGATCAAGGCCCTGACCCTCGTGATCTGTATGGGCGTTGGTGCACACCCTCGGAGATTCGAGGAGATCCCGGACGCAATCGTTCCTGGCAACGACGGCCACGGGCATGTCAGGGTCAATGAATCGCCCTACTGTAACCAAGTGCTGG
The DNA here is from genome assembly GCA_003315875.1 of Lactifluus piperatus. Classification (NCBI taxonomy): domain Eukaryota; kingdom Fungi; phylum Basidiomycota; class Agaricomycetes; order Russulales; family Russulaceae; genus Lactifluus; species Lactifluus piperatus. Next base: position 11,078 of record QFDX01000298.1, on the reverse strand, counting down.
GCCCCCTACTTGTCACGGCCCACATGTCCGAGTCGAGCGCTTGAACGGCCGTAACCAATCAATCCATTGAACAGCCACAAATCACCCCCGTTGCAGCATTGTTCTCGGTTCGTTGAGCGCTGCCACGCATCGTTTCATCTGTTAAGCTTTTAGTCATCCATGGCGACGTATAAAAAACTCTTCCCCCCATGAATCCATCCTCACGATTCACAGACGTTTCACATCCTCCCCAACTCAACAATTCCTTTTGCTGTCATAATTGATGACTGTAATTTTGACTCCCTATTGGTCTGATGGCGTGCAAAGGCTAAAAGCAGAACCCCAACGTGTGTAGACACTCTACTGATTAATTTGAGGTTATGCTGATTGTGCGCACTAATCTAGCACGGAAGCCCCTTCCACGCGGCTTTCTCCCTCCTGTATATGATGGTGATGTGCACGCTACTCGATGTCTTTCCCAACTGCGTTCGAAGGACAAGCCCATTGAAAAGTACATCTATCTTTCACAACTCAAACACGCAAACGAGGACTTGTTCTATCGGTTATGTCTGGCTAATATGTCGGTGCGTAATGACCAATACATCCCCATTATAATCACACTAAGCTGGGATAGGAATTCACACCTGTCATATATACGCCCACTGTTGGGGATGCCTGCCTTCAGCATTCTCACATTTTCCGTCATCCAGAGGGCCTTGTATGTTGTGTAGTATGTTATAGCTCACTTTTACTGACCACTTCGTTCTAGTACATCTCCATCAAGAATAAAGGCAAGATTGGAGATATTTTGAACAGTTGGCCAAATAGGGATTACGCAAGAATTTCAGTTGTCACAGATGGTATGACATGTCTCTTTCCTCCTCATACGGTGGGTAAGAATGTGGCACAGGCTCGCGGATTCTAGGTTTGGGAGACCTTGGTGTGAACGGGATGCCAATTTCTATTGGAAAACTATCTCTTTACATCGCCGGAGCAGGGTAGGCATTTGGACTGTTTTTGTGGACATTTTCTATATTGACTGTCATATATCAGGATTCGTCCGTCGTCCACCATTCCAATCTGTCTCGACCTTGGAACCAACAATCAAAATTTTTTGGATGATCCCCTGTATCTTGGTCTCCGACAAAAGCGGGTTTCAGATGAAGCCATGACTGAGTTCATGGAGGAATTCATGTTTGAAATGTCTCGCACGTTCCCTAAGCTTTTAGTACAATTCGAGGTACAAAATGTTCACACTTTCACCCATGCCATCTTATTGATTGGTTGTCGTAGGACTTCTCCACTGAACACGCCTTCTACTATCTAGAATCCTTCCGTCATCGTTACCCAGTTTTCAACGACGATGTGCAAGGAACAGGTGCCGTGGTTCTATCTGGATTTTTGAATGCCGCCAGACTCTCGTCGGTTGCCTCCGGTCAGCCCTTATCATCTCACCGCATCCTGTTCCTGGGTGCAGGATCCGCCGGAGTTGGTGTGGCTATGCAGCTTCTAAGTTTCTTCAAGTTGCAAGGTCTCTCTCAAGAGGAGGCCAGAAGCCGTATCTACTTGGTTGACTCTCAAGGCCTGATTTTCGACTCACGCGGACCAATGGCGGCGCATAAGAAATGTAGGCTAGTTGTATCTCTGGCTGATTGATATCTTATGGCTTCTCTTGACGTAGATTTCTCTCGGAGTGACTACAGTGGTCCACCTTTAACGAATCTGACCGAGATTATCAAGTATGTGAAACCGACGGCCCTGCTCGGTCTTTCCACCATACAGGTCTTTATCCTCGCAAACGATCTAGGATTATTTGTTGATATGTCTATAGGGCGCCTTTAACCAAGAAGTCATAGAAACAATGGCTGCTAACAATGCGCGCCCCATAATATTTCCCTTGTCCAATCCTGTCCGCCTGTCCGAATGCGAGTTCCATGAAGCCCTCGAATGGACTAAAGGCCGAGTACTTTTTGCTTCAGGTTCACCATTCCCCGATGCTGCTTGGGGGGGTAAGGTCTACTATCCTGGCCAAGGCAACAACATGTACATCTTCCCAGGTGAGTGTTCTTTCTACTTGTACTGAGTGTTTCTTCCTCAATTTTTTTTTGTTGGAATAAGGCCTGGGCTTTGGGTCCATTCTATGCCGTGCAAGCACTGTCACTGATTCTATGGTCGAGGCATCTTCCCTGGGCCTCGCCGATTCTCTTAACCAAGAGGAACGCGATTTGGAGCTTCTCTATCCCCGTCTGAACCGGATCCGTGAAGTAAGCGCTTTCATAGCCACCCGCGTTATCCGCAAGGCACAAGAAGAGGTCAGGCGCCGTACTTTCCCATTGTTCACATTGACTTACGACCGGATGATATAGGGTGTTGACAGAAATCGTGATTTGCGGGGCCTCAGTGATCCACAGCTCTTAACGTTTGTGACACGTAAGATGTGGAACCCATGACTGCCCCCTTTTCTGTGGCTCGTGCTTGCCTGGTAGATCAAAAATGGCCTAAATATGTCTGGTGGCGTATTTAAAAAGTTCGATACAACCGCTGATTGTTATGACCCCCCTGAAACGCCAAGCGCCCGTTGAAGCGCCCAATTATTGTGATCGTTGCCACTCCCTCCCGGAACGTACCACTCATGCAACTTGGCACAACGCTACTTTACGACCCCCTGGGTTTTCAACTATAAGCTGACACCAAATCCGCCGGGCTATTTCTTTTCAAGAATTACGAGCGGTATCAACAACGGCCTCGAGTCTTATGTATAATGCTATTAGGATTTTGTGGTGGGGCCTCGCCACAGGATCGCCTGGGGCCTGATGTCATCGCTGCTGTGAGTAAGTCATGCATGGCATGAAATATTCATGTGCCCGCCGCCTTTTTTAGCTGGTGCATTTAGTTGAATTGGTTGAACAGAGAGGAGTTGTGCGCCGCGAACGGTCCCGAGTATACCTGAACCTGAACGGACGCTTTACATATCACTGCCACAACAATTCCTTTTATTAAACCTTCGAGAGGCGCTACCATATGCGTAGTGACAATGCTCGCAATTCCGATTTCCGAAGCTGTGCTGTGTGTCAAAGACAGCTGATGGAGAAGGTGAGTCAAAGCTGTGAATTGGCCGCTCCGTTAGGCTCATTGCCCATCAAGCTAAGTGCAATGTTGTCCCCGTTCGTGTGGAGTTTAGCTCTGCATTGTAGCCCACACCAAGGTCCGATGTTTTACTGGTGAAACAGTCGGTATCTCGCGGCGCTAAAACATAGAAGAAAACAAATTATACATCGAACCGATAATATTTTCGCAGCTAAGTTAAGTACCACTTAAGTTCCTTGCGACGCGTCGATCGCACGTCATGTAATCGTCCAGGCACTGACGACGACCATGAGACTACTCTGGAAAAACACAACATACGCCCGCATTATGTTGGTTATCTGCGTACATCAATATTCTCACCTGTCAGACCCACGCGGTTAGGCACCCAACAGCGTCTAGGGATGAGCACCACTAGCCTGTCACCCCGGGCCGAGAGCGTAATCATGTCCGCCCTGCCTAGCTCATTAAATTCGATTGACGTCACGGCCATCCATATCCATCCAGCTCACGAAGAAAGGAGACAGTGACTGGTGCTGAGCTGAACCCATGGAAGTCGCGTGCTCCTAACGGAGGTTACACGGACATTGGATGCTTTGTTGATGCGATAAGCTACCGAACAGTACAAATGGCATGCTCAGGCCGCACGCCGCAAGGGCGATATCTTACGTCCTTTGCTTCATCGCCAGCAACTTGCGTGGCAAGTTCATTGTCCCATACGGACAGTCTTCCCCCGTCCCTCCTTGACAGTATCCTTCCTTGGTTACTCGCGCGGCTTCTCTGGACTGGTTAGGACCCTGAAAGAACTCTTCTTCTTCTATGACCTGTGACGAAGCACCAGATGCTTGACGTTCCGCTTTTAGCTCACGGTCCGGATAGTACATCGCGGCCCAGAGGAGAGGGAGTCAGCTGGCGGTGCGGCCGATCCTTTCGGCGGGATCCTTGTCGCGTTATCGCCCTGTGTGCCTCGCGACTAGAACTGCGGGACAATTCAGGCGACACTTACCCTTTATCGGGCCAACTTGCCAAACGGCGTTAACCGCCAACCTTTGGGTGCGAAAGAGATCGATCTGGGGGGGATCAAAATGGCGGAATATAGGATCGGGCAGCAAAACTATGTACATGATGGCCTACCTCGGCTGATGGTCTGACCTCGCCCGGTTCCCTTGACAAAACTGATTTTGATCTCTGTTCGTGAGATCGGGATACGATCGATATGCTGCTGAACTGCGTCGGGTCTCGTAGCGGAACGACAAAATTTCAGTCTCTGCAAAAAAAGAAAACCTGGCTTATGGGAAAAAAGGCTCGTACGGGTCCCGCACCGTAATATGATAATATCCGCTATATCCCGACCTACTCTGGTGCTGTACTATCCCGTCCGAACCGGATCATCGGACTGCTTGTGCCCCATGGACTGCGTAGCCAAAACTAGCACAGGACAACTTCGAGGCTAGAACATCCCGTAGAGCAAAAGCCAGTCAAGGATGATTCCTTTACGAGTTCCTTCTCACCTTGCTGCAGTCCTGGATCCCTATTTTGTCACACCACTCTTGACTACCCAGCTGGGTGTGGTCTTTCTTTTTCCAAGAAGGTAGGAGTTCACGGGACTGGTTTCGTTAGAATTTTCGAGATGCTTAGACGCCTGAACATGTGTACCGCTCTCTGCATTCCCCGTTTACCCGAGCCGATCATCCACCCAATCATAGAAAAGTGAGAACAAAAAACTATGAAACAGCTGAGGACAACTATTAAAGGGAGATTAAACAAAAAAGGAGTAGCGGCAGTTCTAATTGTTCTCAACACGTTAACATGTCAGAAGTCGACGAATGCCGCACCGAAGTGCGCACATAGTTGACACTCGTCAAGTCAAATTCAGACAACGGGGCACGGACATGGGACAGTCGAGGAAATCGGTAGGCGCGGGGGACTCCCGGCCCGGTGTATATGATTGTTTATCGGAGTTAGACGGGCCGAACCTTACTTCAAGGTCAGGGTTTATTATAGTAGTTTTATCCTTTCGGACCGGGAATATTTTCAATTCTCTCGATTTGCCGCGGCTTTGCGCGGTGTCGCCCATTGGTGGAATTCCCCTCTCCTCTCTTGCATTGTGAATAATTTGCCATCATCATCCTAGGATCCCTATCAACGCCGCCTCTGTGCGACAAGTGGACGTAGAGCTGCTGCAATACATGGCAAGAAGTTTGCGTTTAATACATCGCTATCGTGATGCGCGGTCGGCATCAGCCGCCTCGTCCCGATCACCGCAAAGTTGCTCTTTATATGTGCATACCATCATCCAGCCAACCGACTGACCGACCGGCCGGCCGAACCGTGGAGAGGGGTGATGGGGGCGGAGCGATATTATAATTTTCGCCCATATCCTCCATTTCATTCCGTTATATTACCGAATAACGCCGTACAAGAGAAGAGTACCACACTTCATATAGCTTCATAGGCACGGGACACGTTTTGCGCTAAATAAACTTAAAAGCAGAAAGTACACATAAACCAACGTGCTGCAATGTCACAAGGGACATCACTCTTTTTCTTTTTCGGCACCTTACTAGGCCAGGCAGTTCATATGTCTCCGACATCAATCGTACATGCACGGTAGTGAATCCGCCCCAATGACGAAACATTTAGAGTGCATCATGGGTGACTGATCATCCACACGGCGACGCAAAAGATACAAACACTCACGGGACGCGTTCCTAGGTATTGACGCAATGTAGGTGCAGGGATAGTCTAATTTCAACAAGCGAGTTATCACATGAGTTCAGTTGTTATCAAATGTTCCCATAATTTCGTGATACACCAGGCATGGAACCCTTGTTTCAGTGACCTCGCCTACCTGCCCATCCAGCCCTGTGGGGTGATTAAAGTTGAGATGGGTGTCATCATTAACGGAATAGTATGAATGCTAAAATGGTTCTCACCCCATCAACAACAAGAAGTTCCCCGCAAACATATTGACTAGCTCGACTGGCAAGAAAAATGACAGGACCTGCAAAATCTTTGGGTTCCGCCCAACGCCCGGCTGGAATGCGCTCAGTTATTTGTCGGAGGCGTACTGGATCTGCCAATAGCTTCTCATTCCTAGGAAGAGAAGGAGCGTCAGCGTATGGCCTTCTCTGGGTATATGAAACGAATATGATGTTCGAGAATCGAGAATCGAGCCCCTTAAACAAAGGAAGCACTAGACTAAGGTAGGAAAAGATAAGATTACGGGCCGCGGACGGGCCGGAGAAACTTGGTAGTGGGGGTCAATTTCAAAAGGGGAAATCTCAAGATGATGGAAGCATCCAGGGTACTAGGGTACGTTGCCCTTGGAGAGAAGGTTGGGGGGAGATTGTTGTTGTCGCCACACTCACATGTCGGTGGTTACGTATCCGGGACATATGCCGTTAACCTGGATATTGTGCTGGCTCCACTCATTGCTCAGGGCCTTGGTGAGCTGACCTAGGGCACCTTTGGCGGCAGCGTAGGCGGGAACGGTAATACCACCTTGGAAGGTGAGGAGGGAACAAAAATTTATAATTTTCCCTTGCCGTCTTGGGACCATGTGACGGCCGGCGGCTTGCGAAAGTAGCCAGACGGACTTGAGGTTGACGTCTAACACCTATGAAACAAAAGTAAGCATTTGGGTAAACAAATGAAGCGGCCGCAGAGACACGGAGGATAACGCATGAGAAAGACGGGGATTGTGCCGGAATGAGAAAAATAAGAGACGAATGTGGAGTATACTGTAACGGGAACGTACATCATCCCAATCTGTTTCTGAGAAGTCGAGGCTCGGTGATCTCCGTTGAATGCCAGCGCAATTGACCAGGACATCGATGCGGCCTCCCATGGCGTCCAGAGCCTTCTGAAAGACGCCCTTTACGGAATCAAGGTCTTTCAAATCGCAATAAACAAACTTTGCGGTGGCATTCAGGTCCTGAATGGCGTTGACAGTGGCAAGGTTGGGTGGCGCACCCTCCTTCGGTTCACGAAGGACAAGACAAAGAGCAGCACCAGCCTGTGCAAGGGCCAATGCGCAGGCGGCGCCTATACCTGAGTTGGTTATTGAAATTAATTTACATTAAATGGGATGGACGGGAATTGACAGGTACGTTAACAAATTAAATCATGAAGGGAAAGAGAAGTGAGGCTGACCCCTGGAAGCGCCGGTGATGAGGACATTTTGACCGGACAAGTCAAAGAGATAAGAAGAGGGGAGGGAGGTCGCAGGGTCCATTAATGTTTTACTTGAAGGTGAAAAATGAGATGCGCTGAAATGTGCGTGTGTTGGAGTATTAAATTACGGGGACCGGGTAATCGTGCCGAGGAATGAAGAAGAGAATCATGTGTTATCCAAACGGACTAGGCTAGATTGGAAGGGACAGGGGCGTGTATGAGTATGTACTGTACGTAGAAGCTTGAAGGGTGAGGGAGAAGGGGAAGGGGGAGAGGGAGGATTGGGGGCGGGAGCGGGGCGGGGGGAGGGGTCGAGCGGCTAAAGGACGCAGCGAGTCGGAGAAGAGGAACGGGAGGGAGGCGAGATCAGGGAGTAGATCTAGATTTAGAAGGGAAGGTCGGACCGTAAATGGATCGGGAAAGAGTGGACAGTTTGGGGGGCTGGGGCTGGGACTGGACTATGCTAACTTACTTACTCAACCTCACCCTCGCGCCCCCGTCTTTCTTTTCGAATCTCTTAGTCCCTATTTTCTCTCCATATTTTACCCGCCTTGAACTCACGGTCCATTTCCCCTTTCCACTTAAATATCAATGTACACCACTGCCCTCCCTTTCACTCACTCCCCCTTCCCTCCCCTTACCTTCGACTCGACTAAATGTCTCCCGTCGCACTCCCCCAACAACATGCCGCCGTCCTTCATGGCCCGAAGAACCTTAGTATCGATGATCGTACTTTGTGGCCCCCCCAGCAAGGTCAGGCCCAAGTCGCCGTCGCAGCCACTGGCCTCTGCGGAAGTGATCGTGTGTCCCATTTCTACCATGCTTCCCTCCCCACCTTTTCTCACTTCTACTCAGTACACTATTACCTTTATGGCCGTAATGGCGACTTCGCCCTTCAGGCACCCCTAGTTCTCGGTCATGAAGCGGCCGGTATCGTGACTTCAGTCGGCCCTGGCGTCAAGCATCTAGTACCCGGTCAACGGGTCGCTATAGAGGCTGGCATCATGTGCAATAACTGTGATTATTGCTCCAAAGGTCGCTACAATCTCTGCAAGAATCTTCGCTTTGCTAGTAGCGCAAAAACATTTCCCCACCTTGACGGCACCCTTCAAGAGCGCATAAACCATCCCGCCCATGTCCTCCATCCGTATGCGTCACTTTCCCCTCGCTTTGTCGTTCTCATTGACCTTATTTCCATGCTCCACCCGCTACAGACTTCCTGACAATGTCTCTTTCGAAGAGGGTGCTTTGGCAGAACCCCTCTCCGTTCTTATCCATGCCTTTCGCCGGGCAGCCCTCTCAGCAGGCCAAACCGTGCTTGTCTACGGCGTCGGTACTATTGGCCTATTGGCTTGTGCACTTGCAAAGTCTTGCGGCTGTTCGCGGGTCGTTGCGGTCGATATCAACCAGGACCGTCTCACCTTCGCCAAGACTTACGGCTTTGCTCAAGATGTGTTTTGTCTCTCGGCAAGTCCAAAGTCAAAGACATCAGAGGAGCAGCTCCGGAAGGCAAAGGAAAACGCAGATAAGCTCCTGGAGGTATTTGGCGAGGAGAACGGGTTTGATGTGGTGTTCGAGTGCACCGGCGCAGAACCATGCATACAAATGGCAATCCATGTACGGCAGTTGCTTCCGCGTTCCTGGTTTACATCGTCAACTGACGTCGCTCTCGGCACTTTTATCCGTCTAGACGGCGATCACAGGCGGACGAGTGACCCTCATAGGGATAGGAGCGCGCAATACTTCTCTTCCGCTGTCAGCGGCAGCATTGCGGGAAGTGGATATCCAAGGCTCCTTCCGCTATGCAAATACTTACCCAGAGGCACTTGCCCTCCTCGCCTCCAACAAATTACAAAACCTTGACAAGCTTGTCACACATCGTTTCAGTCTTTCCAACACTGCACACGCTTTCGATCTTCTCACCCGTGGTGTGGACGAGCGGGGAAATATGGTCCTCAAAGTCATGATTAGCACCGGCGCAGTCTCGTCACGTCATTAATTGTTAGTTAAATTAAGCAATATACCCCGTTACATGTGAGATACAAGCCCTTCTATGGACCTTCTGTCATAGCTGATGAGATGTCCTCGCGTTCCCATTTGGTTACTCTTCTTCGGTATCATCCGCGGCCCTGTTTCGATTTGCACTCTTTTCTTAGCCTAGAATCATACCACCAAGCACATCTGTAACAATTCGCTCCAGACTTTATCGCTCCCGTGTTTCAGTCTCCTTGGGATACAGAATTACATTCATTCGGCCATACCTGGTCGCATCCGAACTCATCTTTCCTATGGGTTATCGCACTTTCTTCCGACTGCACATCTTGCGTTGCGTCGGCGACTTCGACTTATGTATCGCGGAATCAACAATAGTCCTTTAAACCACAATAATGGTGTGTGAGGGAGATGATAAGCCGAAACATGCTCTGTCCCAGTTATGGACCCGAAGGTTCGGAGGTGAGTACCGGTGAGTGGGGATGCGTTGAAACAGCTCGTTCACTTGTGACGAGTGGGAGCTGCCAGTGGTCCCCACACGCAGCGCCATAATGTAACAGCGCTGCAACCCGCAAGAATTTCCGCGAGAGAGTTTGGGATTAGGGGATTTGAACTGTACATAATATGGGATAAGGATCAGAGCGATGACGTCAGTTTTTTTGTTATTGTTTCTCCCTCGTTCGTGAAGTTTCTCGGAAGAACAAAAATTTGCTCAAAGCTCTACATTCTCTTTTTTGGGAACGTGTTATAAAATTCTCATATCTCTCTCCGGCTCAAACGCACCAAGACATAAAAAAGAAGTGTTATATATATACGTACATAAATGCATTTTCTCGGCCCCATCCATCTGAGCAGGAACGATTCCTGCTTGGGGGGAGCCTATTTTTTTTTTTAGTCGGCCGGGCGCCTGCACTATTTAACTTGAAAGGGTTATATACGCTGCGATCTAGCTATACATTTTTTAAATCTGAGTGTAAGCGCCGGACCGAATCTCCGAATAGTTAATGCAATGTTGAAACGACAAGCGCTGTGCACGGCGTATGTGGATGTATGGAGGGGAAAATGTGACCCATGATCCCATATTCGTACTGCCATTCGTGAACAGGCGACAAAGTAGAGGACGGGGGGCAACAGGGTTATTCTCGGACATGACCCCCTCACCCCCACCCATGCCATGCTCGTGGCCGGTTTTAGTACGTGCGCTTAAACCGGGAGAGGGACCCGGGGGACCGATGGAATGGGCCTATAGAATGCGACGAAGGGTGCCACGTCACGCGGCGCATGCAGAAGCTCGCTTGGGTCGTCAAAGAAGTGAAGTGATGATGGTTGATGACGCGTCATCGCAAGCAGGCATCAGATTGCGGTTGGCGAGCGGTGGGAGGGCGGATTTGAGGAGGAGGGCGAGGGGGTGCGCAGCTGACCTGCTGTAAAAACTGGGCGTACACGGAAGTATAGTAAGTTACCTCGTCGGAAGGAATGGAGGGGGAAGGGAGAGCTGACCTTGAATTCTCTTCTCCCCCCCTGGCGGAATACCTCCGAGAAACTCAGCTTGGTTTTCTCCTCCTAGTTGCCCCCCAACCAAAAAAAACACGAGATAAGGTACATATTACTTTTGTTTGCGAGTGTGCCATAGATCGTGGGATTTGTTCGGTGTATGTGTGAAGTATATGTCTGACAAGTTCCAGGCCCAACAACAGGAGGATTGTGATCGACTCGATTGGTACTGCGCGACGCGGCGATCCGTGCCGAGGCGCCAGAAGTGGCACAGGGCGCGGGCATCTTGTTTCCTAATTCGACATGCCGAGGGCTGGTGATCGCTGACCCCTGGACCTGGCAGACGATAAGTG